>JANRGW010052457.1:0-28893 GCA_024733675.1 Psilopsiagon aymara
TTGTGTTATACCTTAGTTACTAAACTGTTCTTATCTCAACCTGTGGGAGTTGCATTCTTTCACTTCTCCTTCCCATCTCTCCAGGAGCAGAAGGAAGAAAAAAGGGGAGGTGAGTGAACAAACTGCGTGGCTGATTTATGGCTTAAACCACGACAACCAGCCATGAATGTTGTGGGGAAAGTCCACATATTAGAGAAGAAGAAAAAGAGAATGAAAGATAATAATTCTATTTTTTTAGACGGAATTTGAAATTACATCTTGTGGCATAAGGGATAAGAAATTTGAAATATCAAACTACACAGAGGAGACAAGTAGGTGTTTCAAAGCATATTTTGATGGTTTTATTTTTGCACAAAATAACTGCAGTATTTTTTACTTATATTTCAGGGAAGATAATAATTCCGCTTTTAGGTGCTTTCTAAGAAGCAGTGAAAACTAAAATGATGGGACAGACAAAAAAATGATTAAGAGCCTAAATTTTGAGGTCTACATTTTATAAGCAAATACAGAAGATGTATTCCTCAATACTGCCTGAAGCTGGCGGCACTTTTCATAGTTAGCTTTTGATATGTAGGTCTTTAGTCTGTGTCTGCATTGCTACAGAAAAGGAGAACAAAGAACTTTAGCAGTGGACCTAAATGATTGTTAGCTTGTGCCTGTGATCTGCTCTGAGTCTTTTTGAATTGTTACAGCTCTCTCAAAAGCAAATTCCAGACACAAATCTTAAGAGTTTACTGCATTTGCAGTTCTAGAAAGTGGTGCAGCTAATACTGCACTTCCTATTTTAGTCTCCTTCAACCTATAGAATACATATCTGCAATCTCAAACATTTTATCTGCCTTGAGACCACTCTCCAAGTTGCTCATCACGTATATTCAATTTCGTGCTGTAAAATGCCATTCACATCAATGCAGCCCTCAGAATATTTCAGAGAGGTTGAACAGAAAAAAACCACACAATATGATAATTGCATATTAGGTCACCTAAATGATCACAGAGGTGACCCTAAACACAGTGCTATATACTATGAATGCAACTAGTCTGGTTTGGAGGCTATTAATCCCAAATTGTCTGAAAACAAGCCTGATTACTGTTTGGCTTCAGAACATTGGACATGTGCCTGAACTCCTTTTTTGTAGAACAGTAGGCACAGATTGAAAATCCAATTGGTAAGACAGCTGTTGTGCACAGAAGAACTTAGAGCTTGGTAGTATGGGTTAATTAGTTCAGCTTTTTGTGTCTTTGTTCTGAAACAACACTTAGATAATATAATTTCTCCCTTTAATGTCTACCTTGTACAATAAATTTCAGCCTGTGAAAGCAGTTACTTACATTTTGCTATTCCAATAAATGTTAGAGATACTTTTCTTCCATATAAACCTAACAAATTCCAGACAAAAATCATACAAAGAGGACTTTGTTTCAGTTTCTGACACACTTCCATTGTTTGAGACACCTTTTGTCATCCCATGTAGCATCCAGCTGTTGTTCCAAAATGATACTGACAAACTGACCAACTGTAAGTCTTGTGCCATTTTCGCTAGTCTCAGAGGGACAGGGACAAGCTGAATGCCTTAAAAGATGTCACTGAAAAACTTCACTGTATGTGGTCCTGGGTAACTTGCTGTAGCTGACCCTTCTTGAGCAGTTGAGCAGTGTTCTTGGACAAGGTGATCTCCAAGATCTCTTCCAGGCTCCATTATTCTGTGATTCTGTGTACAATTTAAAAAAAAAAAAAAAAAAAAAAAAAAAAAAAAAGTTAATCCCCAAGCCAGAGATCAGGCTATCATCTCAGGGAAGGAATTAAGAAGCAAAAGGAACATGTTTTTCTTTAGAAGGAGTGAAAACAGGGTCCAATTCACAGCACTGTTTATGCATTATATTCAATAATTATAAACAGAAACCAGAACTTGGCATTATTTTCCTCTCTCATTCTTTGCCTCCATTCTAGTATCATTTCATGTTCTGCTCTCCCATCTCAGTGAGTCTGAAATGAGTAATGAAATTCCTATTGTTTTAAAGATAAGTGGTCATTTTATTGAGTCAATATCACAGAATATGTGTATGTATTCTCTTTAAGAGAATACATTGATGAAAATATACACTTTGAGAGAAGTATGATTTCTCTCTCTTTTCATTTATACTTTTTTTCTCAATCACAGAACTGTAAAGTCTTTTAATATCTGGAGTTTTTTTGATAATTTGAACAAACCTTATGGAAATGTTTGATAATTATAAAATCTATAAAATTAAATTATTAAGGAAATTAAAATAAGCCAGCTGCTGTATCGCAAAGTCATACTTTTAATGTCTTAATTATGTCCGTTTGAGTTATAGGATATTCCCGTAGAAATACAAAAAAAAAAAAAAAAAAAAAAATATCAAAAAAGGCATAGAAGACAGCTCACAACAATGTAATGCAAATTGTTTGGGTGAAAATACACTTTAATGTGAAAATAAACTTAGGAGAATTCTCTTGCTGCACTGGTTGATGGATTATAATGCCTAGAACCTACATGGGGAGTAAGATTCGTGCTGTGCCACTCCATACAAAATTAATATCACTGTTCCATTACTATGCAACTTACATTTTTTACATACCTCCTGGGAGCTGGAAAAGATAAGCTTCTCATCAATAAGAATGTTTTTGTATCAGGTAACCCTTGCTTCGGTCAGATGTTATTTCAATAAGTGTATTTATTCCCCATTTTACAGTCAGTGGCTTTAGCAACAACAAAGACAGATTTTATTCTTTTTTTATTAGGTTAATAAGATAAATCTTTCTGCATGTATTTATTTCAGTAAGTTAAAGCCAACATAAATAACAAAAACCAGCTGAGTAAGAGGTGGAACCACCTCAAAACGAACTTTTATATATTTAATGTTTTGGGGTTTTTTTACTCAGCAAACAATTTGGAGATATTGGTTCCTAGGTATTTTCTGAAGAAAGAAATTTAATTATGATTATACAAGTTATGAGTGTTCAAGCTAATAAACCAAATGGCAAGAAATAAACTGAGAACTACAGTTAACTAAGCTACAGCATCTGCCCAGTTGGGTATTTGTGACTTCTTGAAACTCTGTCTTGCAAACAGATTTTGAGAAGAACCCCTATATAATGCACAAGACTGAGAAGACTGAGCTCCTCTTTCGTCTCTGCATAATTAGTTCTTTCCACCATGATTTGAGCCTTTCCATCCATACATTTTTGTCCACATTAAACTATCTTACAGGCTTCACTGGAGAGTCCAGAAACTTGAACAAAGCAGTACTGAATCAAATTGTACTGGTTTTATCCTTGCTTCCTTCCTTGGTTTTTGTTTAGGAGGCTCCCACCAGAAAAGGTAGGACTCTGTCTGATTATTTCAGCCTAAATACATTGCACACTTAATTCACTTGAGACTATTAACCGAAACCCCAAAGCACTGCAGTCCTGTCTCAACCAGCTGATTTTTCGTATGTTACTAATTCTACTGAGTGAGGAACACACTCAGAAAAAAATCCATTCTGAAATACTGCCTTGGAATTAAATTATACTTCTTTCTCACCTTGCTATGTTCAAAATTTTATTATGGACAGAAAAGGCAATACAATTTATGGATCAAATAATTTATTGCTAATCCAATTAAAGCAAAATCTACTGCTAGCTCATCTAAAATGAAAACTATCCATCAGAAAAACATAATCCTCTAATAAAATAAATTAAAAAAAGAAGGGAAATTAATAATGCAATTAAAATTTTGAAAAACAAGCTGTTCTATCCCAATGCTTCTTCACTTTTTGACTTGCCTCTTAGACATTCCAATAATTGAAGGATCCCTGAGCAGTCTTTCTTAGTCAGATGGGAGGAGAGAATCCTTCATGGCTGGATGTTAACAACTCGAGTTCCTGGCAAGACAATGTCAATGATGATGGTAACAGTGACTTCCTCAGCCGATTTTCTTCAGTTTTGACTTCCTATGGGATTATTCTTTTGTCAGTGCTTGCCAGTTAGTCAGCTTCTCTTCTATTGCTCAGCAGTTCTGTATTATGCTACAGTTTTTTAGCTTGCTTATGCTTGTTTCCTGGACAATCTCAGATTTACTGCCTCTGATATGGATAAGTATTAGATTAGAAACTTAAAAAAATAAAACTCTCAGCAATTTCAAAGAAGGTCTGTTTTAGCAGTAACAAACAAGACCTGTGTTAACCAATAAACTCTTAAAAATGTGGGTTTATTGTAAGACTTTTTACAACAAGCTGTAAGCAAAGTTATATTTCTAGAATTATAAAACCATACAATAATAGATGAAATGTCATTATTATATTAAATAAGGAAATAGAAAAGCACAGGTGTAAAATAACTTCAGTGAGAACTTGGCTCAAAATGTAAGACAAATTGATATTTATCAAGCTGAAAAATTGATGAATTGAATACAGTTCATATTCACTAGTTTTGTTTTGGGGGTTTTGGAGAATGTTTCACCGATATATTGCTAGCAAATACACAGCCATTGATTTTTCTGCAGCATGTATAACTTCTGCATGAATGATATGGCATTGGTATAACACTCATTTCATACTGTACCTCTCTTCTATGGCTTACCTCAAGTGCAGTATGTAAGACTGCTTTGTTTTCTGGGGCTTAGATTGGTCAGACCATCACAGGCTGTGAAAGCGAAACTTATCAATATTCAGTCATCAGATTATGAATTAAAAAAAAAACAAACTCTGATTTCTGGAAGTTTTGGTTTTTTTTGTTTTTGTTTTTGTTTTTTTTTGCATTATTTGTTCTCTATTTAAGCTGGAATCCCAGCAAACCATTTTTAATTTGTTCAATTTGTTCCATTGTTCGTTATACCAAATTGTGTTAGCAGACGTGGTCATTAGTAGTTCATTGTTAACCTCATTTAAGTAATCCTTATTTGAATCTCTCATGTTCTCTTTCTCTTTTTAATCTTTCCCCATCACCCAACCAGAATCTTTGCATATATATATAAAACTTTTCATATAACACGTTTCTAAAATGTCACTCATGTTTAGGAACATAATTTATTCATTTGTGTTAATAGGTATTTCACTTAGTGGCTCTCTGAACTAAAAATGGATTTTTTTTGTATCTAAAAATACAGTCTGAGAATGATATAGTTTATTTTGAAACAATCTTTAGGGAAAACATAACTACATTTATGTTAGCAAGATGCAAAGAAAAAAAACAAAAACGAACCCAGAAGCAGTAGTAAATCATGCAGGACTTTATAATATGTTTGACTGAAACTTTATATAGCATGTAGAATTATAATGTTTTACATTAAATAAAGCCTTTATTATGCTTCTCAAAAGGTTTTGGTGCCATCATGCTAAAAATTCCTGAATTAATAATATTCTAAAATAGTAGGTACATTTCCCAAGTATTTCACAAACATGAACATATAAACACCTTAATGCCTGCATTCTGTGAACTAATGGCTCTAATTGAAACTATCAGGTCACAGGTTCTTTTTCTTATTCTCCTTCAAACACTTATGTGTGACTAGTAATTTGTGAACAAGCCAGTGCAAGGGGAATGTCTGTTTTCCTTTGTTTGGATCAAGTTATAAAACGTTGTCAGCACCTGCCTGGATTGAAAACACATACTCTGAAGTAAGAAACTATGGGTACTACAGAAAGCATATCTATATATGATTTGCAACCCCTACTTCTTGTGAAGGGTGGCTATACTGACATGTGAAGACTTCAAACTCTCCAGTACTGGAAATACTGGCACTGGATACCATCCCTTTACAATTACTTTGAGAATGGAGTAGGACAACTCAGTTTATGGTGGACACTGAGCTCAGGGGTAATTTATAAGGACTGTGCACCACAAAAGAATGCTCCAAGTGAAGGTCTAAAATAGCTCAAGCAAGCTTTAGGCTCTTCGTTTTCTAGAATTAGAAAACATTTTTCAATTACTGACCATGGACACCTCCGTTGTTTTCTAGCTACAGATAGAAGGACAAGTATACATTTATATGCATGCAAACATATATATATGCAGCATAAATTCCTGCTGGATATGGACTTGGGGGTGTTGATTGATGAGAAACTTAACATGAGCCGGCAGTGTGAGCTCGCAACCCAGAAAGTAAACCATATCCTGGGCTGCATCAAAAGGAGCATGGCCAGCAGGTAAAAGGAGGTTATCCTGCCCCTCTACTCTGCCCTTGTGAGACTTCACTTGGAGTACTGTGTACAGTTCTGGTGTCCTCAACATAAAAAGAACGTGGAACTCTTGGAACAAATCCAGAGGAGGGCCACGAGGATGATCAGAGGACTGGAGAGCCTCCCTTATGGAGACAGGCTGAGAAAGTTGGGGCTGTTCAGCCTGGAGAGGAGAAGGCTGCATGGAGACCTCATAGCAGCATTTCACTGTCTGAAGGGGAGCCTGTAAGGATGGTGGGGAGGGACTCTTTATTAGTGATAGGACAAGGGGTAACAGGTTCAAACTTAAACAGGGGAAGTTTGGTCTAGATATAAGGAAGAAGTCCCTTACTGTGAGGGTGGTGAGACACTGGAATGGGTTGCCCAAAGTAGCTATGAATGCTCCATCCCTGGTAATGTTCAAGGCCAGGTTGGATAGAGTCTTAGATGACATGGTTTAGTGGGAGGTGTCCCTGCCCATAGCAGGGGGGTTGGAGCTAGATAATCTTAAGGTGCTTTCCAACACTAATTATTCTATGATTCTGTAAATACCTGCTGGGAGTCACCTAGTTGGAAAGCATTTTGGCAGAAAAGGACCTGCGGGTCCTCGTGGAAATTAAGTTGAGCATGAGTTGCCAATGTGCCTTTGTTGCAGAGAAAGCTAATTGTGTGCTGGGCTGCATTAGGGAAAGTATTACCAGCAGGTTGAGGGAAGCGATCCTTCCCCTTTACTCAGCCCTAATAAGGCTACGTTTGGAGTCTTGCATCCAGTTCTGGGCTCTCCAGAGAGACATCTCCAGAGGTATCGGAGAAAGTGCAGCAAAGGGCCAAGAAGATGAGGTACTGGAGCATCTCTCCTATGAAGGGACTGGAACATTTCTCAGTCTTCTTCCTTGAGAAGAGAAGGATAGCGGAGGGGCGTTGAGGGGTGGTGTCTTATTAATATGTATAAATACCTGCAGGGAATGTCCAAAGAAGATGGAGCTAGGCTTTTTTCGGAGATGCCCAGTGACAAGACAAGTGGCAGTGGGTGAAAACTGGAACAGAGGAAGAAGAGTGTCTCCCTGCACATCAGGAAACAGTTTTTCAGTCTGAAAGTGACTAAGCACTGGCACAGGTTATTCAGGGAATTTGTATATCTCCATCCTTGGAGATATTCCAAAACTGTCTGGGCATGGTTTTGGACAACAGGCTATGGGTGGCCCCACTTGAACAGGGGGGCTGGGCAATGCAACCTCCAGAGGTTACTTCCAACCTCAGCCATTCTGTGGTTTTGAAATAATATATTGCTGTAAGTAAATTATAATTTGGTCATTATTTGAATTTTCTAGCGACACTTTCTGACTTTGAATTTCAAATCCAGTTAAGGTCTTTTCTAGATATCTAAATCCTCTACTTGATTTAGCCAGTCTTAGGACTACTGTTTATTTTGAAGTAATTGTCTCAAATTCCTTTTTATTTTCAGTGTTTTCAATGAACCACAGAGACTAAGAGACTTTGTCATCTTAGGTAACTATGTAATAAATGCTACTTTCCAGTCTAGAGAAATGGTAATTTTTGCCTCTTTGTTCCCCATTTCCTTAGCAGAATACAAGCAATTAAAAAATTAAGTGCATGAAACTAAATAGTTTTGTTCAAAATATTAAGAAAAACCCACAATAAAACAAAACAAAAATATCATGTGCTAGTGGAATACTGCTGTGAATTTTTAAGACTAAAGTGTTTGTACAGATTGAGAAGCAAGTTATCTATTGTAGTATGAAGAAAGTAAATAAACATCTTGCAAACACGCAACAGTCTTGTCATATTATGGAAGGATGGTATAGAAAATAATTTCTTAAATATTAAGAAAATAAGAGTTCTTTATGGGGTCACAGTGGAGTTTCAAGTCTGTGTGCTCTGAAGAGCTTGGTGCTCCTGAGGGAGGAAAAAACTTTTTTCATTCATATTTATTAAAACTAAAGGTTTTCACTTAACTGAATGACATTTAACATGACATTTAGCTCTTGCATCTTCGAATATTATCCTGTTGTTATTCACATCTATTGTCACATTCTTCCATGAGTACCAAAATCTCAGTCTGAGTAAAGGTGCCTATGTAGGTTTTCCTGCTTTTTTTTTTTTTCTTTCCATAATATTCTGCTTTATGTCTTACTGGCTCTGTTGACAGTCCATTATCATTTTTTGCTGGCGCCTTTTTACAGTCTAATACAGTTTTTTCATTTGAAACATAGTAGGAGAGGACACTTCCTAGTTAGTTTGACATGCAAAATGCCATGATATGCTAGCTCCTTTTCACAGCATAAATTATAATATCCTGAGGTTTACAAGGCCTTTTCAATATGCTATATCATATGCATATGTCAGGCTTCAGCAGCTTTTTTTATCTATAAAACAAAATGAAGACTATAACAGAAGTAAATAAACTTCATCCCAGTTCAAAATGTCATTAACAGCTAATAATTTATTTTGATGGTTGCCGTTCTTTCCTCAGAGTACCCAACACTGTCTGTTTTCACATGAAAATGCTGTTTAGGATTAAAAAAAAACATGTTGAGGACAGAAATGTTTTAGAAATATTTTTGTTTATCATAATCATTTATTGATTTATACTTTGAAAATGAAAATGACTGAAAGTTAGTTATTGTGCTTTTCAGCCCTCAGTTTGAGGCAAGATCTAGTGGCATTCTTACAATTCACTTAACAGATTTCTTAATGAGAAGCTACAGATTGGTTGCTGGGACAATTCTGTCTTCAGTGACCTTTGATTTCCTTTCAATATGACCATAAAAATACCTTCAGAAGTACTTACAATGTGTTGATCTTAGCTGGATGCCAGGTGCCCACCAAAGCCACTCTAACACTCCCCTTCCTCAGCTTGACAGGGGAAGGAGAATTTAATGAAAGGCTCATGGGTTGAGATCAGGAAAAGGTGAAATCACTCACCAATTACCATCACTGGAAAAAAAGATTCAACTTGGGGAAATAAGTTTAATTTATTACCAATCAAGTCAGAGTAGCATAATGAGAGATCAAACCAAATATTAAAAACACCTTCCCCATACCCTTCACTTCTTTCTGGGCTCAAATTTACTCCTGAATTCTCTGTCTCCTTCCCCCAGTGGCGCAGGGGGATAGCGAATGGGAGTTTTGGTCAGCTCATCACATACTGTCTCTGCCTTTCCTTCCTCTTCAGGAGGAGGACTCCTCACACTCTTTCCCTGCTCCAGCATGGGTCCCTCCCACAGCAGACAGTTCTCCGTGAACTTCACCAACATGAGTCCTTCCCAACGGGCTGCAGTTCTTCATGAGCTGCTTCAGCGTGGGTCTCTTCCGTGGGTGCAGTGCTTCAGGAACAGACTGCTCCAGCGTGGGACCCCTGTGGGGTCACAAGTCCTGCAGCAAACTGCTCCAGTGTGGGTTCCTCCCTCCATGAAGTCACAGGTCCTGCCAGGAGCCTGCTCCAGCGTGGTCACTACAGGGCCACAGACTCCATCACAGAACATCCACTTGCTCCATTGTGGGGCCCTCCATGGGCTGGAGGAGGATATCTTCTCCATCACAGACCTCCATGAGCCACAGGGGCACAGCCTGCCTCACCATAGTCTGGACTACAGACTCCAGGGAAATCTGCTCCAGCGCCTGGAGCACCTCATCCCCTCCTTCTTCAATGACCTTGATGTCTGCAGAGCTGTTCCTCCCACATTCTCACAGAGGCGCTACCCTCATTGCTGATCTGCTCAACCTTGGCCAGTGGTGAGTCAGTCTTTGAGTCATCTGGCACTGGGTCTGTCAGATATGGGGAAATCTTCTAGCAGCTTCTCACAGAAGGCACATCTTTAGCCCTCCTGCTACCAAAACCTTGCCATGCAAAGCCAATACAGTACCACACCCTATGTTTTCAGTTATTATGTCCTCTTTTCAAGTGGATAAAGGCTTGAGGTAACACAGAAAGTGTGAGTATATGCAAAGAACATTCTATGTTATGCTGACATAGCAAAAGATATTTATTTTGTGCTTCCCTACTGCTACCAACTAATCTACTGGCATTTATTCTAGCATAAATGACACACACCTGTAAAATTCGTGAGGAAGAAAAGGTGGGAATTATTTTTACAGCTTCACATTTTCTTCCAAATCATTAATAACTCACACAGATTTAGCTGAGGTGATCTACATCTGATTTTTTGGTGGGAGAGACATAATAAGGGAAATCTTACCTCTTAGGAACTTGTATTCACAGTGTTCTTAAAAAACACATACACAGACTAGTGCAGATTAAATGCCCTAGCACCATGCACAGACTGCATGCTATAGTGATAGGGGATCCATGGCAAAATCTTGAATAAGGATCTTTGGTGACATAGGAGAGGAAAACCTCTCCCTGTTCCTAAAAGAAGCTGAATTAGATGAACTGTCCCCGTAACTTTGCACTATTCTAATAGCACAGTTGGGATCATCATCTCCCCGAGGAAGACATAAACTGGGAGGAGACATGATTAGCACAATTATGGATTCTCAAAATACAGTTAATCACTTTTTGATTATGCAAGTACCTCCATTATATTGTTTGTTTCTTCAGTTTTCTCTAGCAAATAAAAGGCTCTATATTACACAGTATGTAAGGCCAGGATTTTAGGATGACAGATTTCTTTTTCCATTTTTTTTTTTTTTTTTTTTTTTTTATCATTTGAAAGTGTAACTGTTGTCATGATTGATTCAAAAGTGGAAAATAAACAAAAGGTGAAATCCGAGCAAAAATGTCTTTGACTTCGGGACAGAAATAGATCTCCTAAATATTAGATGAACCTCTATTGCTGTACTTCTGACCTTACTAACAGCTTTTTCTTGATGGATTCAGTCTGCTCGGAGTCCATCCATGTGTTGTATGCTTTTATTGGTAAGCTTTTGCATTCTTGCTAGAGATTTCCTACGTCAGAAGGTCTACACTTCTCAATTCTTAGCAATGTTAAATCTCCTCGAGCAGAGTCTTGTGGCCCTCCCGAGCCTTCCGCTGCTCAGATGTTTTTCCCAGAAATTCCAGTTCTAGTTAAAGCTTTTGTATGCTATTAATAGAAAGACAATGACAGCAGACTTACAAAAGCATTTCTTAATCTCTGGTGCTTTCACCTTGTATGATGTCAGAGAGTTACAAGTCCAAGAAAAAATCAAAACAATTATTGGAGCTGATTGCTCTTCTGAATCTTGATCTGTTCTTCCTCCATGTCATAGTGATCCATCCCTTGTTTAGGAAGCAATTGCTCTAAATGTTTTCACTAGGGAAATCAAAGGCTACACTCCAACCCCTGACTTGTGTACAGAATATCATTCAAAGTCATTGGCCTAGTCAAAACCCCATAGATTCAGGAGCATGAGTCATTCATCATTAATGAATCTTGATTGTTCTATCACCTTTTCTCAATCTTTTTATTTGTGCCAAACTTCTACTAGAAAATTGTTGTACCAAAGCCCAAAGGTAGTTTTAGCATGATGTAGAAATAGTATATGAAGGTCAGAACAACATGAACAGTCTCTGAAACAAAAAGAAATTAACAATCTGACAAAAAATATTCCCAAGCTCTTAATATTTTAATCTTTTATAAGCAGTATTTTACTTATATTTCTCATTTCAAATCCTGATTTTGCTACATTTTTTCTGAGAAGAAAGTGTAATTTATAATAATAAAATCTGAACTGAACTTCTGAACCTACAATGCTAGTATTTTGAAGGTATAAAACTTAATCACTAAACGTTGTGAACTATTTCTATTAAAATATTATTTCAAAAAGAATAAGGTTTATTTCATTCAGTTTTAATTGGAAGCAGTTGAATAAATTTGCAAGATTTTTCCTCTTGAAGCTTTATCATGTAGTTGCATTTAAACTGGAGTCAAACTGTCAAAATTTCTTGTAAGAAAGAAAACATTGTTCAGTAATGGCTTTAACAGACATACACTTAATAAAAACAGAATGAAAGTTAGCTATTCTTTATGTAGACTTTTTTCCTCATTTTTTTAGTGTCACAGAAATACATACTATTATGGTTCATATGAAGGACTGTACTTCTATTATTTGTGAATTAATGCCACGGAGTGTGAAATGGAGTTTGTCAACTGAAGTATACATTCATACTCAATGCACCCATACGTATTGTAGAATTTATTTAAGAGATTACCTGGCATTGCAAATTAAAAAATATAAAAAATAATACACTTATTTTTTTTCCTAGACACCTTTGGTAGGTTTCAACACCAAGGTAAAATAAATATAAACATCTACATAAACAGGCTCATGGTTGCCTCTTTTTCACATCTACTTTCTATAAAAGTTTTACCTGGTATATCTGACTACACATGTCACTGTACATTATATTAGATCATTTACATCATGAAAATTATTGGTTTCAGAATAAATTTGAGTAGACAGTCTTCTTTTTAAAGTAAAAAACCCCCAACAACAACCATACTGTACATGATGTTCAGCTTTCAAGATGTAGCCTTTTGCAAAAAAGAAAAGGTTTTGATATTTGGGTACAACATTGTATTTAGAATCATAGAATAGTTAGGGTTGGAAAGGACTTTAAGATCGTTTAGTTCCAAACCCCCTGCCATGGGCAGGAATACCTCTCACTAAACCATGCTACCCAAGGCTCTGTCCAACCTGGCCTTGAGCACTGCCAGCTCTGGAGCATTCACAGCTTCCCTGGGAAACCCATTCCACCGCATGTTTTATCACATTAACACAGTTTCAGCAGAACATTTTTAGGTGTGTGTATAAATAAAAAAAAATCGATGTTTCTTCAGCAAAGGTTTTGTTAAAGTTGTAAGAGTCTTCTGGAAGAAATAATGATAATTAATATGCCAGATGAATTGCAATAGAGGAAAAATTGATACTAAATTTCTTAAATACCAATCTTTTTTTTGCTCTTTATCCCATATTTACACAAAAGCCACTGGCACTAACCACTGCTCGCTAAACATGCTTGTTCTTGCTTGGCATTTTTCTTAGCTGACCGTGTTGCAGATCATTGCTTTTGAACAGATAGTTCTTAAATAACTGATTACATAGTATCACTTTACAAAAAAAAATAAAAAAAGGCAGATTCAGTTTAATATTTATATTGCATCGATCATCTGAAAGAGCTTTTCAAGCTCATTACAAACACTGTTTCATTGCCAGGGTAGAAGAATTGTGTGGTATATAAAAGAATTGAAAGTTCCATAATTAAATTGAACTCTTACCAACGCAAATTTTGCTGAGTCATACTAACAAAATCTGTAAGTGTGGCAATTGCTTGATTAAATAACCAAACATGAAAGAACTAAAAATTTATTTAATGCATTTAACTTGAATTATGTGAGGTTTTTGACACTTCTGTGGGAAACACTTTGTAACTTACCATCATAACCAAAAAGAATAATTAATTTCATGAAATTCCTAGAAAGGATTGTAAATAAGAGCAAATTTTCTACAAAGCAAAAGGTCCTGATTCTCCTCTTCCCTCTGACAAACCAAATGAATTATTCCATTCATCTCAGTGAGGTTAAGTAGAGTGGAGGAAAAAAAAAAAAAAGATAAAATATGAAAATGAAATGAAGTAAGGAAAGGAAACTAAAAGGGAAAGTAAAAGGAAGAGAGAAAGGGGAAGGAAAGAACAAGCAATGTGGGTGACAGTTTAGGTAGTTCATACTGATATTGATTGAGAGTTCTTTTCTAAGTCTTGATTCTTATAAATATCAGCTCCACTAAACTGTTGCTATATGCAGGAAAGATGCAGTTTCAAAAAATTATGTCAACAGTTTCACAGCAATGAGGCAGAATCTTATTTTTGGTACCTTATTAAATGTTCTGACTGCCACAGAGTTGGGAACTGAAATTAAAGTAACATTGAAATATCTGTGCCTATCCTTTTAAGACCTGAATAAAGCCTGAATCCCATTATTTTTTCATGAGAAGTACTGGAACCTTGAATTCTCAAAGTGGTTCTGCTTAATACCTTATACAGAATAAAAATCCAGAAAAGTATGTATTAATTAAGAGAAAACACACTATGGGTTCCATTTCATCTTATTGGCATATACTTTCTAATGAGCATTCCTTTCTAAGATGATTCTAGAAGATGGCTTTGAATATATGGTCATTTTGTGGGTAAATCCAGTGAGAGAAAAATATTTCTTCTGATCTGTTATTTGACATCCTGTAAAGCATGTCTTTACTCTGCAATTTAATTCATGTTTTTTCTCTGCAATTTACTTAAATTGGAAGCCAGTGGCCAGGAATTTTTTTTTTTTTTTTTTTTTCACAACATGTCCTAGAATGCTGCTTAATGGAAATAACCTTAATCTAATTTACCATTTCAGATGCCACTGTAATATAATTTCTTCTATCTCTGAATGTGTACCCACAAAACTATCTATTTTAAAAGGACACTATTTGTGTGTGATATTGTTTTGTTGCCCGATATTGGATGAGATCATTTTTCTTTCCTAACAGTTTTTAGAAGAGTGTATACTGTACTTTTCAAGATTCTACTTCTTATTTCCTACTAGGACAAGTTCACAGTACGAATAAAAGTTGTTTGGTTATTTTTCAAAAGCCCTAGCTGCAACATACCTGTCCTCTGACCCCTTCAAATTAGTTTCAATTTTATAATGTAGCTGTGAGTCTGTAACATTTTAATTTCATATCCTCATCTTCATAATTAATGAAATAATAAGAAACGAAAGAGGTGGTAAGTTGACCTCTTTCTAAAATACTGTCTAAATAAAGGTGCTATGAAGTTCTTAAATAAATGACCAAACTTAAATAATATTTGCATATATAGCTGACTGGTTTAAACTTCCCAAGATGTGTGTTCACTTACCCACATATTCATACATTTGCATTATTTTAAATTAACATTCTACCTAATAAGCATTACGTATAAACTTACACATTAATTTTTTTATACCTATTTATGTTATTTTCTTTAGGGAATGGATGTTCTGGGCTCAACTTTAGAACCCAGTAAACATAATGATTAAAAATTGTATTTTTGTTATCTTCTTTTCTTTCTAGAATACTAAACTCAGAACATCTTAGGAATTAAAGAATAATGAATGCTGATCAGAAATATTGTTGCAGAATTTCTGTTTGTTTCCTCTAAGCAGTCTTTCTTATCCCTGTCCATTGCTTTCTACCTCTGATTATTCAAGCACAAAATCTATTTCTTTCTTCTAACTAGTGGTATTTTATATAAGATCAAGCAGGAGTGTAGCTGAGTGTAGTTTCACAAAAAGGCAAAGAGTACACGAGAGATAAAAATACCCAGTGTTAACACTGGAGGAAATGAAACAGACAGCTAAAATAAAATAAAATCTATATGCTGATTCATTCTTTCATCACACTGACCTTTTCCCTATTTTGGTTTTGGCTTGGTTAGTAGGGAGGTTTTACCATGTTTTTATTACAGAAGGATAGCATCATAGAATACTTAGGGTTGGAAAGAACCTGAAGATCATCAGGTTCCAACCCCCCTGCTATGGGCAGGGACACCTCACTCTAAGCCATGTCACCACCAGGGATGGAGTATTCACAACTTCCCTGGGCAACCCACTCCAGTGCCTCATCACCCTTACAGAAAAAAACTTCTTCCTTATATCTAACCAAAACTTCCCCTGTTTAAGTTTGAACTCATTACCCCTTGTCCTATTACTACAGTTCCTAATGAAGAGTCCCTTCCCAGCATCTCTATAGGCCCCCTTCAGATACTGGAAGGCTGCTATGAGGTCTCCACACAGCCTTCTCTACTCCAGGCAGTACAGACCCAACTTTCTCAGCCTATCTTCATACAGGAGGTGCTCCAGTCCCCTCATCATCCTCGTGGCCTTCCTCTGGACTTGTTCCAACAGTTCCATGTCCTTTTTATGTTGAGGACACCAGAACTGTGCACAATACTCCAAGTGAGTTCTCACAAGAGCAGAGTAGAAGGGCAGGATCACCTCCCTCTACCTGCTGCTCACACTCCTTTTGATGCAGCCCAGGATGCATTTGGCTTTCTGGGCTGCAAGCACACACTGCCAGCTCATGTTAAGTTTCTCATTAACCAATACCCTCAAGTCCTTCTGTGCAAGGCTGCTCTGAATCTCTTCTCTGCCCAACCTGTAGTTCTGCCTGGGATTCCTCCAACTGAGGTGTAGTATCTTGCACTTGCCATGGTTAAACTTCGTCAGGTTGGCATCAGCCCACCTCACAAGTGTGTCAAGGTCCCTCTGGATGGCATTCCTGCCATTCAGCATATCAACCGAGCCACCCAGCTTGATGCCATCAGCAAACTTTCTGAGGTTGCACATAATCCCACTGTGCATGTCACCAACAGAGCTGTTGAACAAGGCTGGTTCCAACACCCATGAACAACCGATCAACTCAACACCTACCCTAGTAAGGCAATTTCAAAATATACCTAATTTACCTTCATGTATGCCAATGTATTGCTTCCCTTTAACACCTACATTACATTGCGCTGGATAAATGCACTTCAAAATATTATAGCTTTTGCTGAAATCTTGATTTCACTTTTTATTAAAAAAACAGCAACAGATCTTTTTTTGGTTGTGCAATTTTTTTTTAATAAATGCCTATCACTTCAGCCTTTTACCAAGAACTTGATGGAAATGAAAACTTAAATTGAAAAAGACAGTCTGCCTCTCTTTTTTTAGCCTTTCTAAAGTATGATGGTAAATGTTATACAAAAATATTAAATACTCAATGTTCATTATTCATAATACATTGAAAATTAAAATCCATAAATCTCTAGCACGCAGCTGTTGTAAGTATTTAAAAATACAAGCCTGAAATGAAATGTGTGTCACCCTAATAATAGGTCTGAAGCAGAATGATCTGAAAAATGCCCTCTGTGATTTTTGTCTTGACAGTTTACCGTGATTTATACTGAATCTGTTAGGTCTTATTTCCATGAATTTGAATGTAGATAAATAGTATGTCCTTGTTCTGTCCTTCAACAAATGTAACATTTTGGGGCCAAAAAAAGTTTGAAATCAATCATAAAATAAATCTCCATTAATAGATTTTCCTTCAACATAGTCAATTCTTGTTCCTGTCTGTCAAATGTGATTCCCAGATTTCTTAATTCATCTACTGTTTTTTTGGAATATGTCTCACTTCAGAAAATCATCTCTCTTCTTCAAAGAACCTACGTATACTCTCAGCATAAATCATGTGGCTAATTGCCACTTTCTCTGGATCTTAAATACGTTTCTATATTTAAGCTGTTGAATTAATGTTTCGTTGAATTAATATTTCATTGAATCAAGAATGATTGAATCATTTGTTTAACTAAGATACTGTAATATTTTTATAGCTTGAAAAACACTCTTGGTTTGTGTTGTTCTTTATATTTATTCTACTGCTCTTTTTTAAGTACTGCTATTGTCAAATATCCATATGAAAGAAGTATTTCAATAGTCAGCATTGTCAGCCTTCTGTTCGAGATGTCCTTTGAGAACTTTACAAAGATCATAGTTTAAATATTTTAAAGCATCTATTGATATATTTGCTGGCTGTGGACCACTGATGTTCAGGGTCCAGTCTTCTTCCTTATGATTCCAGAAAGACAAGAAAAATATCTATTCACTATGTATATATAACCATAAACAGGGACATAAACAGAAAAATATCTATTCACTATGTAAATAACCATAAACAGAGACAGTGCTGCTGAGGGACAGAGAAAAAAAAAGCCATTGTTTTGGAACTCACTCTTCCTTCTGTCAACTACAAGGTGTGGAGCATTGGAAATTCTGTTTCAGATATAGTTCTTTTCAAATACGAAAATTTCTCCTTCACCCTCTTAGTTTTCCCACTGTGCCAAGAGAGGGAAAAAAAAAAAAAAATCTAGCCAGAGTTCACATTAAAAAATCTTTTCTCAAAATTGAAAGTATAATACACAGTTTGAGAAGCTATTTCATCAGTTATTGCAGTGAGATAGCATCTTAGCCTGTATATGTTCAGAAAAAATCTTTTCTTCATTATTGGATTTCTGAATCATGAACCAATGTCCAAAAAATCATGAATCATATCCAAAAAATCATGAATCATGTCCAAAAAAAATGGCAGAACAAGTATGCAAAGAATAGAGGCTAGCTCACAACTCATTTTACACCAAGCCATAGAGAATTGGCTCATACCTCTAATATGCTTCACCCTCGATTGCACTTTTTCTGAACACACTGCCTTTGAGTGTTCCCCCCACCATACATACCTTTGTTAGTTCAGGTGTCTGGATGTTACTCTGCCGTAGTGATTTATGCCTTCATGATGTTCAGGTCAAAGTTGTATGCGTAAATGCTGCACTTCACAGAACACTTCAGCCACCAAAAATGCCAGTGTTAGCACTTGAGCAGTCTTACACACAACTTCAAGATTCACTGTTTACGGGTGAAATTAATATCCTAATCATTATATACGTATTTATGAAAGGAATTCCTTCTCCTACGTCCTCATTACATTCCCACTTACCACCTAATTCAAAATGCAGTAATGCAGTTACATTCTGAATTCAAAAACTAAATATTAGATTATTTTGTTTAAAAGAGCACTAAAAATTAAATATTATGAAATTGTTGATTTTAATTGGAAGATTTTTTCCTTTTCCTTCCTATTTTTAATTTAAAAAATATTACAAATGTCATGTTTAGCCTAATCTGAATGTTTTGGTTTTATAATTTAAAAAAAAAAAAAAATTGCTTAGTGTTCAGGCATTTTAATTGCTTAAGATAAGTCAGCTTCAAAATACAAACTGTACCAGAATAAATAATTCTTTTAAAAAATATTTATTTTAAGAATATTCATTACACTAAACCCGCATTGAAAAAATTTCATTTCTTATGTAATATGTTACTTTATCATTGTGTTATATGCATCTTTTTTCTTCATATAGCACAATCCAGGGAATTAAATTTCTAATCAGCTCACTGCCACAATGTTAATGTCTCCTTTGTGTTCACCCTTCACGATGAATCTAGCTGGTGTAGTAAGGCTGTGAATTTCAAGGTGCTTACTTTTCTATTTGTGTCAGCTGGAGAGCATTTTGCCATAATTGTGTGTATATTCAAAAACTCTCACACATGCTATTTATTTTCTCTAGCACTTTGGTGTGCCATTGATTCAAGCCAGCTCCATCAAGTACAATACCATGATATTTCAGAAGAACCCCCCAAGTCCCATAATGCATTTGGCCAATCCTGCACTGCTCTGCTACAGGGAAAAACCTTTCCTCAACAACAGACTGAACTATGCCCCAAAGCTTAAAATGGGATTGCTGTTATTTTAGAATATATGACTGACTACAGTTAGTCATAAAACTGGGTAGTCTGTTTTTCAAATCCTGTTACCATTTTGCAGTGCGTGCCTTAGTAAACTTACTAAATGCTTGTGAATTAACATTTCGATTGCTGCCTTCAAATTATGCATATAGTGATTTATTTTGAGTGATTGTGCTGCATTTTTTCACGAGAAATTGCTTTTTGAAGTACTGGAAAGCATGTCTTCCTAAAACTTCTACATAATACTGGAGTTTAATTGCCTTAATAATTTTTAACATTACTTTTATATTACTGTGTTCTTCCAGTCTAAAAAAAAGAAAAAAAGAGTAAACTCTTTCTTTTCACACTCTTTCTGAAATGCTCTATACTTACTTTGTGTCTCTATATTTTTCCATTTGTACAACTCTGTGAGAACAGACTGCAGTTTGTTTTTCAAGTATATTCCCTGCATTTGTGTTATGCAGTTATGGCATATTGATCCAGATCAATTTTAGCATCTAACATCTTTGGTGAGCATATATGTGTCATAGTTTAAGCCTCTCAGCCACGCAGTTTGCTCACCCGCTCCCCCCCGCTTTCTCCCCCCCTGCTCCTGGGGGAATGGGAAGGAGACTCAAAAAAATGCAACTCATATAGGTTGAGATAAGAACAGTTTAGTAACTAAGGTATAGCACAAATCACTACTGCTACCACCAATAGTAATAATGACAAGAGAAATACAAGGGAAAAGAATACAACTGCTCACCACGTATACCCAGCCTGACCAAGCCATGCACCCCCCACACCCTTCTGGGTCTCTGCCCTCCGTTTTTGCATCCTGGGCATGACGTGCTGTGGTATGGAATACCTCTTTGGTCAGTTTGGGTCAGGTGTCCTGTCTCTGCTTCCTCCCGGCTTCCCCTCCTCCCTGGCAGAGCATAAGGCTCACAAAGTCCTTGGCCAGACCAAAGCTTTCTAAGTGGTAACTGAAAACATTGGTGTTATCAGTGCTGTTCCCAGGCTGAAAATCAAAAACACAGTGCTGCATCATGTGCTGAGAAGGAGAAAAATGTCTGCTACTGCTGAACCCATGACATTCCACCCCTTATTCCATACCATTCATGTCTTGCTCAGATCCCACATTTTCAATATGCCATCATGTATATATATATATACACACACACAGAGGGAGAGAGATCATCCCTTTGTGCATGGACCAAACCCTGTAAAGCTGCTGAGTCCATCCAGTCCATGATATCGGGCTCCATCTTTTGTAACAGTCTTTCAGAGCAGGATAGTTTATGTGCAGTGTCTGCACTTATGAATAACCTGGGCAAGAAGGTCCATTGCTAAGTCCACCCCTCGATCATGAGTCCATCTGTACATTGCATCTCTGCCCTGATGGCTGAGGTGTCATGGGCCCACCAGGCTCAAAATAACTCACCCTCCCCTCCAGCAGTTTCTGTAGCTTTTTGTTGGGGAATCCATACAGCTGCCTTCCACCTCCGACACTTCCAAAGCACTGGAGGGGCCCAGTGGACTAGATACTTGCACATACTGTCCCACAATCCCTGCCACTCATTACTTCATGACCCTGCCTCCTCACTCAGGAAGCCAATGTCAACAACACCTGCTGTGGTACTTATCTTTACCTGATGGGGGACTTGTTGAAGTTTACATACTTGGGTGTATGATAACACATCAGAAAAAAGTTATACTTCTACAAAGACACCATTTTTGTCATACATATTTTTTTGAATTTTCTCTTAGGCAGATATCAAGTTCCTTTTGTTTTGCAGATCATAATTTAAAAATGAAAGCTAAAATAAACTCACAAAAGTCAGTGTGCTTGGTAGGTAGAAGCCCACTTTTAAATCTTTGGTAGACCTAGTCCTTTCTTCCTATTTGCCTGTACTATGACTTCCCATCCAACAAAAATACCTAATAAAAAAACACAAGCTTGACTAGTGACTAACTGAATAAAGAAAGTCCTATAGGAATGACAATATTCAACATCTATTATATGAAAAATCTCATACCTTTAACAGTTTATAGAAAACCTATAAAACACTGCTGTGTATTCACACAACCAACTCTACAATCCATCAAATAATTAATGACTTTGTTTATATTCCTTGGTCCACTGAATAGGCTGCAACTGCAACACTTTCATGAATATGACTTGTTTGGAAAATAAACACACACAAAACAAAATCAACCAATTAAAAAAAAAAAAAAAAACAAAAAAAAACAAAAAAAAAAAAAAAAAAAAAAAAAAACAAAAAAAAACAAACAACAAAACCTTGAAAGCCAACACGCACACAAAAAAAAAAACAAAAAACAGAAAAAAGACCCAACATACACAAACGCAGCACAACAATAACTCCACCTCCAAGAAACCACAAGACGCCATAATACTGGGTCTTTGCAAGCAGATTATTTTTTAAGCAAAGACTTTCTTTTTAATTTCAAAAGCTGAAGCTTTGAAGCTGACCAAAATGCATGTATCTTCTTAAGCTTCAAATAAACTCCAAGAGATCAATGAATCTTGCTAACTGGATGGCAATCACTTATATGCAAACTCTGAGTTCATTAAAGCATCACAGAGAGATGAGGTAAACCTAGTGGTTGCTTCTGCAACCACTGTTTTCAGAGAATTACTGATTCCCAGTGTCTAATGACATTTGCTTTGATTTTGTGTTTTCTTTCTATGGTCAGCAAATAAGATGACTGCATACAATAAGCATCTATCATTAAAAAAAAATTATATTTATGCATGTTCTTGCTTGATGGGTCTAAGATGTCATGGTTCAGATTAAACAGAAGTATTGAGCTGGAAATACAAAAATGTCATACTATAAATGACATGCTCATTGTATAAATTTCTGGTGATTTAATATGAAAATTTTTTGTCACCCCCTAATTTAGCCTTACTGGATTTTTTAAGTATTATTTTATTTAATAAATTATTATTAGATTTGGCAGGATGGTGTGCAAAATAGGGAGCACAGAGAACTCACTGAAATCCAAAATATGTATTTAAATGGTCTTAATGTGATTTAAATGCATTCTTTACAAAAAGAGGATAAAATGATCCTTTCTCATTACTTTAAGATACAATCCATTTATAAGGAATTGATGAGGCAAAATCCATGCAATTTTTAAAGATAAAAAAGGCATCAAACTTTTCTTGCTTAGAATGAATGCCGTTATCTGAAGGTAAAAATAAATGTCGTACCTACATTTCTATGTTGCACTGCTATCCAATTTATTAACTTTTATTTAATAAACAGACAAGAAACTATTTTTGCTATCATAATTTTTCAAAATAACTTTCAACTCTGTTGTCATTTTATAAGTTAAGCACACAGTTTACTCAAGCTAGTTTTATTTCAAAATCCTTTATATTTCTGCAATATTAGATCCCAGGAATGAGAAAAAATGGAAATGACTGAAGGATTTCCATCAGGCTTTTGTTGCTGTTTTTTTTTTTCCTTGCATAAAGAGGACTTAATCTGTACAGATTTGTTGTTGCTGTTGTTCACATCCTGTCTAGACATTGCATTTAGATTTAGTTGTGTTTTCCATCTATATGCATGTCAGGAAGAATTGCATTCCTTTCACATACTTCCAGTGATAAATATGTTCTCATTTCACTTCCCAATAAAAAAATGTAGAAATGAGAGAAACAGCATAGGCCCATGGTTCTCCTTTACATTTCTGTACAAATTCTCATGCCTCCTTTGAAGAAAAAGAATGTGAATACACAGATTTTATTCCTCTTTTTCAACAGTATGCTAATGCAAATATTCAAAGAGGATGTGGGAGAACAAAATTAAATACATCATTATTTATGACAAGGTACATTTTATAAGACAACAAACCATTATCTTGAAAATTTACTTTTAGATGTAGTTAATTATATATTTCTTTGATTGTTTAATTACAGAAATGCATATCGATATTACAGCAAATATTATTTTTCCTGTTCTAACTCTTCACAAGAATTATAGACAGCTGAGAAACTTTTTTGACCTGTTTGGATAAAAAAGAAATGGAAGAGATGATGATGAAGAAATTAATAAAAAGAAATAATTAATATATATGCTATATATCTGTTTTCCTATTTCCTCCCTATGCAGCTTCTGTAATCACTGCATTGCATTCTTGCTATGGCTAGACTGAAATATTGAGACTTTCACTGATTCTATGGCTTGCGGATAATATGGTTTAATTCAGAAATAGTTTGACTGTTCTAAGGGAGAAGCAAGGGCCTGTATGCTATTTATACTTAGGCGAGCAGTTTTTCTTTAGGGACAGTAAAGCAATCTTGAAGCAGCCTTCTTTCTTATCAGAAGCTGATTCTGTAAAGATGAATCCTTTTTTTCTGACATTCCTTGATCACAGCAATTACATGGGTGCCAATATAATGATCTAGAAAGAGAGAGAAATCAAATTAATCCAATATATTTTAGACTTAATAAAGTAAAAGGAAACCCATTTAATTGCCAAAATTGAGCCAGCATGAATTATTTAGTAGTCCATATTGGTGAATTATAAAACTACCCTTTGGTCTTAATAAAATTTATTTTAAGACAAATTATAGCAATTAAAATGTTAATCTACACAACTCACTAGATGATTTTAAAGTTAATAATCACATACATAGATGGCTAGGATGATGCAATAAAGACAATGAAAAAGTGAGAAAAATACTAAGAATTATTTTGATGCATTTTATTTTTATTATAATATAGCTTCAATTCCATTATATTCTTACCCAATTCAATTTACATTTGTCTTTTTGAAGCCATTTTCATTTGTCCTCTTCACAGAATGTGTTGTGAAAAATGCATGTACATCTCTCCATGTACATTCAGGAGTTCAGATTTATTCCTGATAACTTACTGTAATTAACATTTTTCCATACATTATCATATGAGAAATATATGCACACAGAATATTTTGATTCAGATTTCTCTGCTTTGGAAATGATGGAAAGGAGGATCTTTGACAATGAGCACTAAAAATTTGACATTAAAAAAAAGTAATTTGTGGCTCTGTCCCAGGGACACAGAGGTTTAGAAACTGAGACAAAGACTACTGTATATTTCAAGTGGATTTCTGTAAAATCCTGTATGTACTACATATATGCACACATATGTAAACAATGAAAACACTGCATCAACTAATAAAATGTCCATCCCAGACATCAAATTAGGAAGCCCAGACCTTGGCTAACAATTGAACTGGTGAAAGATTTCTTGTACAATAGGGTCTTAAAAAATTTGTCTGTAGCAAAAAGTGATTCAGGAATAATGTTGAGCCACTGCTGAATGATATAGTGACATGTAAACCAGAAAATCAGAGTTACACAATGGCTTCTTCATGAGCGTTTTCTGGCATGGTTTCTACTCTAAGAAAGTGGAGGAAAGAAAGACAATCCAGAGAAGAATATAAACTAATTAGTGACAATTTAAGTACTACCCAAGTCAATGTGATCAGATGGGGCGTATTCAAAGGTGCTGACTGAGTTGGCAGGAATCACTGTCAGGATTTTGGTCCTGTTTGAAAAGTGGTTGGCATTTGGGAATGGCTTTTATGGCTGGAAAAGGGCAAATATCACTCCCAATTTCAAGAGAAAGGATCCTCTGAATTGTGGGTCAGATCCTACAGCTTCACATTAGTCTTTGGAATGTCTGAGGAGCAGTACTGCTTAAAGGGACCTAGGGTTCCTGTTGTACAAGCTGAACTTGAGTCTGCAGGGCAGGTAAGGGAAATAACAAGGAGAGAGACTATAAAGCTAAAATGGGAAAGGAAGAAATCAATAAACACGAGTGATACACAATACAGCTGCTCACCACCCCCAACCAATGCCCAGCCCCACCCTGAGCAGCAATTGGTCCTTTGTGGGTAACTCCCCCTCAGTTAATACAGTGAGCATGACGTACTGTGGTATGGAATACCCCTTTGACTAGTTTGGGTCAGGTGCCCTATCTCTGCTTCCTCACAGCTTCTTGTGCTCCTCCTCATTGGCAGAGCATGAGACTGAAAAGTTCTTGACTAGGGCAATTGCTACTGAGCAACAACAAAAACATCGATGTGTTCTCAGCATTGTTCTCAAACTAGAGGCAAAACACAACACTATACCAGCTACTAGGAAGAAAATTAATTCTACCCATCAAATCCAGGAAAATCTTGAATATAAAACAGCTTCATGTGGACAGATGAAGGTATAAGCCTGAATTTAATTTGTATTTTTATTACACATTTTATTACAATTGTCAGGGATATAATCTTTCTCATGAAATTAATGTTAAAGTATCACAAGTCATGGCTTTGTATTTCAGTTTAATGTTATGTCCTGAATTCACTTCTGCTGGCTTAAATTTCAGTGTTCAGGATAAAATAGTCATCTAAGCTATCTTTATGATCCAGGAAAAGAAATAAGCATTTCCAGAATCATCTCATCTCCTAAGGTTGATATCATGCACATAAGTGAATTGCTCTATGTTTGGAGGCGACTATTTCTGCCTGTGAGCTATTAAAAAACATCTAGCAGGCTACTTGCACTGGAAATCTTACTTTTACATGCCAGAAGACAGGCAAGATGAATCAACTCATAACTTGCACCTACCCACTTAACTTCTCTTTCCTTTAGTTAGCCATCAGTAATATGGGCAGACTCTGATTGACCTGCTTATTAAAAATACTGAGGTGATTTGAAAGATGCATAAAGGAAAATTACTAATTTGTTTAAAATTAGGAAATACTTCTTTAAACAAAAAAAATCCCAACACCACAGCACTGCTAGTGCTGTCCAGAAGGGACTATTCACTTTGCATCATTAAGTTTAGCAGCTGCCAGTGGACCACACAAAGAATAGTCAGCTCTCAGCAGTAATATTGTGCAGGAGAAAATATGCAGACATTACTCCACCTACCCCTTATGGTTCTTAATCATGTACAGTCATTAAAATCTCTAGTATCTAGCTGGCAGGTAAAGCACATGATAGAAGTATTACTGAAAGAACTCAAAATGTCTTCAAAACATGAAAACAAAATAGAAAGAGAGTAGTAATTATAGAAAATAGTTTGCTAATTGAGACTGAATATGGCTATGGAACAGTATAGGGATAAGTCACTGCTTTTATATTTGCTCAAAAACCCTAAAATATAAAAATAGAAAATCAGATTAGTCAAACAATTCTACTTGATATATTTTCTTAAATGTAGAGATTGAGGAGTGGGCTCTCTTTGCTAGCTAGCTTTCTTGTTATTCAAGAGAGATTTGCCTTTGATTTCAAAAGAATTCGAACTAAAGAATGTAGACTGGGATTCATCATTTATATCTTTAGATAACTAAAAGTTAGCTACTCTCCTGAGTTCAGCAGTAGCAGCACTCTTTCTTAGTAGCTGCCTCAGCGCTGGTTTTGACTTTTGACCTGGGAACAATGCTGATAACACAGATGTTTTTAGTTGTTGCTAAGGTTTACTCTGATCAAGGACTTTCTGAGTTTCATGCTCTGCCAGGGAGGAGGGAAAGCCAGGAGGAAGCAGAGACAGGTTGCCTGGCCTAAAGTAGCCAAAGAGGTATTCCATATCACAGCATGTCAGGCCCACTATATAAACAGGGGGCAGTTACCCAGAAGGGTTAGATCACCGGCGTCGGGCTGGGCTGGGCATCTGTCAGGGGTGGTGAGCGGTTGTGTTCTCTTCCCTTGTTATTTCCCTTATCATTATTATTATTGGTGGCAGCAGTAGTAGCTTTGTGTTATACCTTTCTCACTGGACTCTTCTTATCTCAACCTGTGTGAGCTACATTCTTTTGATTCTCCTCCCCATCCCTCTGGGAGCGGGGAGAGAGCGGGAGGGGAGTGAGTGAGCGACTGCGTAGCTCTGGATTGCCGTCTGGGCTTAAACCATGACAGCTACTATTCTTAATTCCACTTCAGTTATGCAGAATTCCTACCAAAATAGAAGTTTTGTTTCTTTCTTTTTTTTTTTTTTTTAATTTTGTTAAGATGAATTTTCAAGATAGGATAAATATTACTTGGGAGAAACTAATTTCTTTCCAGTGTTCAAATGCTAACTCACAGAAGACTTAATTAAGCAGATATTACCTGAAAAACTCATGGCAAATGCCTAACAAAATGAAATAAAAATAAAGAAACAAAAAAAGCAGAAAAGTGATATGGAGTAGATTTTGCAAAACGTATGCTGTTTTCTGCTTTCTATCTATAAATATAACACATTTTGATGTCTGTGTTTTATAGTAATAAACAATGATGGAAAATGCAAGAGGTATGGAGTGATGCATTTATGTCCTAAAATGAGTGACATAGATCTTAATAAGATATAATTCAGAGATGTAGTAGCCAATTATCACCCATGTTTTTTTTAGTTCCAGTGTAGCCTTATGGAAGCTCAGTAATGGAAATGGCCCTCTTAAAATGTCTGTCATTTTTCACTGTGCAGTCTTATTGCAGATGACATTGTAATGACTTAGTCTGTTATGCCTACATGAAAATCTAAAAAAAAAAAAAGAAATTAGTAATCTTACTGTCAATTTTTTGCATAAAAGTTCTCAAATTTTAACAGACTAGCATCTACTTCAATGAAACAGCTTTCCCATTTTTAAATCAAATTAGTAGATTTTAATTTAATTAGTATTTTAAATCTAATTAGTAGCTTAATATTTAAGTGCTCTATTTCATTATTTGTTCATGTACCTTATCAAGCCTTCAGTTTTCAAATGGAATGTTTATATTGCATACATACCAAAGAGATATTTTTGCTAGTTTTGAATACTATAGTACAGTTTGTTATTAGACTTAAATACATACAACTCAACAAAAACCAAATAAGATTATTTCCAATCCTGTGGTTTAATTTTATGGAAAATATGACTTTTCATTTTTTTAATCCACTGTATCTCTTTGTAGAGAGAAGGAAACTATCCTTACTAGAATGTTTTGGACTTCACGAGGTTAACAACACTTTCTGATTTGTTCAATTGATTTTATTTCAAACTCTGTCAATAGTTTTACTGAAGCAAGCAACTTAATTTTTTGCATTTCCGTAAGAAACTCATTTCTCTCTAGTGATTTCATATGCTTTCCAGCCGTTTAAAGTGATGTGAACTCAAGCAATCTGAAATATATATCGGGTGATGTGGGTGCTATTATGGAGAGTCAGTGAAGGATCAGGGTAATGAATCAAACTGATAGATTCTGATTGACCCTTAAAAAGACAAGGTAAAGGAGTAAATCTAAACTAGACAAGGAATGTTCACATAGCAAATAATATTACATTGACGCTGCCCCTGTATGCCGTTCTTGTAAAGCTGGTCTTACAGACAGAGTGTCATAATGGAAAAAGTATAGCTAAAACCACAGATTAAAAATGAAAACGGGGGGGGGGGGGGGGGG
>JANRGW010052459.1:0-32125 GCA_024733675.1 Psilopsiagon aymara
AGGTCAAGTATGAAGACAACCCTTCTACAGACTCTTATGAAATACAGGATTGGAAGCGTGTGCGAGAACAGTTACAAACTGTACAATCCAATGACCATGATATTAATCCTGATTATTTAATTACTTGACACATCGGTTTTGCTGCGTTGCGCTCTCTTCAGCCATGGATAGTGGACAATAACATTTCACAAACTGACTCAATTAGAGTACCCTCACATCACCTGAAACCTGCAGAACGAAATGTTTTAATTGCACTTGATAACGCTGACATGGCTGATACAAATGAAAATCCAGAACACATTTATGAGGAGCCTGTGAATGTTCATAAGACTGCAGTTGCTGCTCCTGAGGTTCTGACGCCTAGTAATTCTGATGCTGACCTGGATGGTCCTTTTGACCAGGGGCCTATTGATCCTGAAAAGAAGCCTGATTTATATCCCCCAGATCCTCATGATAAATGGGCAGCTGTAAAGCGAGAAGTGAGATGGGTGGGGTATGCAGATGCGCTTTTCCAGTGATGTATGTGCTGGATCAAGACCCACAGTGAGAAGGTCTCTTGTATGCTCTTGTCAAAGACATCAGGTGAACAGTGACAGACCATGGACTTGGGGCTCCACATACAAGTCATTTGCTACAGTCTCTCTGTGATATTCATGTACTAGAAGTTGGCAAATATAAGTATGTCCATGTTTCTATCGACCCTTGGAGACCTCTCTAGATACTGCTGGCCACTTCTTCTGATGTAGGCTGGCCACCTGCATAGGAATGAATGTGCATTTTGGTCAGTATGAAAGCCCAAGCCTCATGTGATGTGAGGGAGGCAGGACCTCATACCACTCAGGTCGACTTTGCGTGGATGCCAGCTGAAGTTGAGCCTGTCACCTTGCACTGAGATGATGCTGCTTGGAACTGATTTCCTGATTGTCTTCACAGGGTCATTGCACCACATTCTGTATGTGGGGCCGTGCAGTGGGAGAAATGGTTGTCTGGATTTTGTGTTTCAAATATTGTAGTTGTGTGGAGGGTGCTTATGGGATCCTATGCATGTGTGTGTGTGTGTTGAGGGCAGGCAGTGTTCTGTGTATTTTTTGTTGTTGGGTTCATGTAAAAATTTTTAACGGGAAGCAGATTAACATTTCGGGCAAGTAAGGGTTAATGCAAAAGTGCGGCTGCAGGCAGGTAGTTATGGCTGCTGCTCAGCAGACAGGCAGCTGTAGCTGCTGCTGAGCAGGCAGGCATTTATAGCTGCTGCCAAGCAGGCCAGCGTTTGTAGCTGCACAAAACAGGGATAGCAACATGGAAAAAAATTAAAAAAAAAAAAAAAAAAAAAAAAGAAAGGTTATTTGATAGAGTTCCGTAATCATGTTCAAAAGAAGCTGCCCAAAGGTCTTCAGATTTCACCAGAACTGGAGTCCATCTTTGATATGCCGCACTTGGCCTTGTTGAACTTCGTGAGGTCTTTACTGTCCCACTAGTCCAGCCTGTCCAGGTCCCTCTGGATGGCATCCCTGCCCATCAGTGTGCTGACCACACCACTCAGCTTGGTGCCACAGGCAAACTTTCTGAGGGTGCTCTCAATCCCACTGTTCATGTGGCCAACAAAGATGTTAAACAGCACCAGTCCATATACTGATACTTAAAAAAAATCAGTATACAGAAACAAATTAAATTTCTATATCTCATTCTCCTTTAATCCTTTAATACAAACCAGCCAACTCATCTTTCCAGTTCTAATAAAATGTGGGTTTTTTTGGCTGCACTCTTGAAAAATGTTCATTGCTAAAGAGTTTTTTTTTGTCCTAGGAGAGTCAGACATTTTTCTATGGAATAGCAGCTATTAAAAAAAGGGCTATAAATAACTCAAAACAGACGGGTACAATAAAAACTTTTCTGTTTCATAACTATACTAGCCAGCTTCTCTCCTATTGCTTTAAAAAAAGAATGTGTACAAGGACACAGAGTTATCCATTTACCTTATTAAAAAGGACGTGTTTTGGACAGAATTCATAATTAGGAACCTATTTGAAAAAAAGAATACTGCATTCACACTAATAGAAGTGGACATTAAACCACTGGCAGATTATCTTATTGATAATATTGATACTTGTTTTTAAAATTGTAAGCATTGAGCCTGTTAAATCTACCAAAAGATGGAGGTTGATTTATATTTCTCTGACAGCAAATAGTGACAACTGATTTTTGTAGCCCCATTTAACATTAAGCCAGTGCATACATTTGAGAGAAATATAGGTATAGGTGGGGTTGGGATTTGACCCTAGAACATTTACTATACTAAGACAGGAAGGAATTTAGCAGGTGATATTTCATTAGACCTGACAGCAACTCTGTCTCTACAGAACTCTTGCATTGCAAAAGATCATGTATTTTAGAAGTTGCATATTTCAAACAACAAAATAATTGATTTCAGTGTGACGCAAAAGCTTCAGCTAGTTACACAATATTTGAGATAGAATAATAATTGGAAATATTAAATTGAAAGATTTCTCAAGAAAGATTTTGGTAAGAAATTGTGTCAGTATACCAAGGTGGCTTTCATTGAAGGAAACACCTGTCCTCCAGGATGATGTCAAGAACTCCAGACTTCAACTCATTCCAGAAAGTAGCAAAGCAAAAAGGAGATAAATCTTCTTTGTTTTATTTCTTTGTTTGGTTTTGGCTTTGTGGGTTTTTTTGGTTCTCTCTCCCATCCACCCAAATATTATGTCTTAAAAAAAGAAGAGTTCCTTAATGTTTTATCATTAGGAACATGTCAATTGCTAAATAATTCTTACCTTAATACAGCCTTTGAAATTCAGGCAGAAATAACACTCCTTTGTGAAAACAGAGGAAGCAAATCTGAAATCAAACAAACCACAGTAATTAAGTAATTTAATAGAAATATTTCTGATTCCACATGAATACAAGGCAAAAGATAACCTTAGAAAAAGTTTGGATAAATTAATTAAAATAAACACCTTTAATATCCATTGAATATCCATTGAGCAGTGTTCTGCTGACCTTGCTCTAGTATTGTTTTGGCAAACAACTTGAGTAATTAAGACTAAAGCCAGATCTCACTTCCTGCTTTATTTGGCATGTCAGTTTGGGCACTATGCATTCTGGATGTTCAATATAAATTAGAAGCAAGAATAAGGCTACAGGGTGAACTTACTGCAGGTTTAAGATGAGCTTAGTCAGAATGCTAGCTCCTATCTTTAAAACTAGGATCAAGAGTATTCCCCCTCCAACTGCAACAAAATCTCCCATGTACCTAAATAAATTTGGCACCTACATTTTATATCACAGAGTTCCTTTGTACTTCAGGTTTCTATGCATGTTAGCCCTGTCCTAAATTCTTTTGCAGATTGGGCACCAGGAAGAGTTGTGCCATTAGCTATGTGTTCAAGGCATGTCCAGCAAAAAGTCTCTGCCCCTTTCCCTGAAAACACAGCCCAGTGACAGTTTACAGTTTTGTGAAAAAGCTTCTGTCTGGAAGACCTTGTGTCTGGATCCTTTGAAAACCATGTGCGCCTTAAGGTTGTGGTTCAACCCCAGATGGCAACTAGGTACCACACAGCTGCTCCCACACTTCCCCCCAGTGGGATGGGGATCAGAATCAGAAAAAGGTATACCCTGTATGTTGAGATAAGAACAAATTAATAATTAAGTATAATATAATGCTAATAATGAAAAGGGAAAGAAAAGAGAGAGAGAACAAAATAAACCCCCCCAACAAAAAACAGTGTCGCACAATACAATTTCTCACCACCCGCTGACTGATACCCAGCCCAATCAAAGCAGCAATTGGTCCTTTATTAGTAACTCCCCTCAGTTTCTCAGTTTTCATGACACGCTGTGGTATAGAATAACCCTTTGGCTAGTTAAGGTCAGCTGTCCTGTCTCTGCCTCCTCCCAGCTTCTTGCCACCCTTCTCACTTGCAGAGCATGAGAGACTGAAAAGTCCTTGATCTGGGTAAGCATTACTTAGCAACAATTAAATTACTGGTGTGTTATCAGCGCTCTTCTCAGACTAAAGTCAAAACCAGCACTGCATCATCTACTAGAAAAAAATTAACTCTATCCCAGCTGAAACCAGTAGACGTACCCTTCAGAGAAATAATGTGGTCGCTAAAGTATCAAGTTCTCTGTGTAAAGAGAAAACTAGACCACTGTGCCACCGAGGGTGTGAGAAGGACAGGAAAGAAAAGGGAGTAAGATTATAGTTTAGTGATTGCTGCAGTTAGAACAAATACGCTTGGCTTCTAGGTCTAGCTCCCTAGGATTACTTTTCAATCTAACTGCCTACCATTCAGAAGTTTGAAAAGCAGTGGAAGGCTTCAAATGTAGAAGAATAATATTAGAGGGTATAAACTCCAGAAGTGATTCACAATTTATGAGAGTTCTTAAATTCCCCTAGCATTCACAAGAGAAGTGATGTGTTGATGTGACAATGTTATTGTCTGTGGTATGGTATCCTATAGTAGAAATAATACTATTGAGTTGCTGTAAGACCTTGAAAGAAAACTCTTGAATATTTGGAACAAAATGTAAATTTAAGCAGTGGATGATGTTTTTTTCAAAGAGTTTGACATAAATTATTTTTACTCTGCATGCATGAGATTTACTTAAGTCGATCAGAAAATGTTTTCATAAGAACATACAAATGGATTTTCCTTCTTCTTTCTTCTCATAGAAAAACTTATTCTACTGTATTCTTGAATTTGCTGCAGCATTAAAACACAGTAATCAACTGCAGTAAGATGCTATCAGTACTAAGTACAGCAAGTAAAATGAAGCAGCTGCTATAATGATCAACAGGATTTATACTTTTGCCCTAAACCAAATCACAAATAAGATGAACTTAGACAAATGAGAAGAATCTGAAAAAGATGAATCAAGTTTTTTTCAAGTTTAATATAAACTTTAAGAAACTGGCATGATTAAGTATAGGAAATTCAGAATAGAAAATTACCATCCTTTTGATGTTAACAAGAAATTGAAAGTATTGCATAAATGGATTGCCAATATCTAACTTTGCCACTGGTCTGATGTTATAGTACTCATGACGCTTTAGACATGAGGTGTTCTCTGTGATTTCTTGTACTACAATCAGATATTTGAGTCAAGTTAGTGTACAACTGATGCCCTTAAGGATTCTGCAGATGTTACAGCCTGCAGAAAAAGTTTGTTTGTTTTCATGACAAAAAAACAGTCATGATAATTTTATTCACAGAGACTGTAAGTATCCATTTAAGATAGACACATGAGATTTTAAGAAAAACTTCAGAAAGTTGAATATCCAAAATTAAACCATTATTCATAGTTCAGGAGAACAAAACGTTGCAAGAGATGATTCACTTACAGTTTTCAGAGACTTTTGATTTGCACTGCAAGAATCCTCATTAGGAGGTTGGACAATATGTCTTACCACTATGACAGACACAGTGCCATAGAATTATGTAACATTCAGAGAGTATTGTGTCAGAGTCATAAATTTATAACTACCTTTATGGGTTTGCTGGTTATGATGAATAATGCATACTGCAGAAACAAAAGATACAGCATGCTAGTAATTTAAATATACCGAAAGGTGAAACGGTGCTGGTACCACCTCACTTATATGCCAGGAAATATTTGCTTTTGCAGACTAGGTGTTTAAACTGTATAAAATTGAAATCTTGATATAGGAAAGGGCAGCCATCATAATTAAATGCACGTAGAAGTTCTTGCAAGGCTCTGCACAGCTGAGTAGTCAATAATACTTGGGTAGAGACTGGCACACTGGGAGTGATTTCTTTTAATTATTTAGCTTGCATAGGACAGAGAACTGTTAGCTCAGAGTTAGAGTATTTCAAATTGAAGCTTAGCTTCAACTCTGTTCTCCTGCCTGGATGAGCATCCTGGCTTTCACAAAAAGCGCATACAATCCAAACAATATCTGCACACTTTTTCTGAGACTTTAATTGGAAGAGATAAAGGATATGGACCAGAAACCATGCTGTGGCTCATGTTTTTAATGTTGCCTGCATGACCCTGTCATTATGTATAGATGAGCTAACTTTCTGGTGCTTGCTGCAGATCTGTTGGAGTTACGGCTCTAAATTGAGAATTCAGCATCATTGAAAATGGACTGATTCAGTTAGAGGTCTGTGAGTCCCTTACAGAAATTTAAGCCATTCCCCTGTGTCCTGTCACTCGATACCAGGGAGGACAGATCAGCATTTCCCTCTCTACATCCACATTTGCTCTTCTTGAACTTCATGCCTTTGATAATCACCCAGAGCTCTAATCTATCTAGATGCTTCTGCAAGGCCACGGTGCCCACTAAAATGTTACCTATTAAAAACTTTCAGCTTGTCTTTGAAGCTTTGAAACACTGCAGCAACTACTGACACACCAAAATAATATTCTTCCTTTTGCTATTCTGAGTGTCTCCATAATATAGAAAAGCTAGTTACAGGTAAGAAACATTATACTAAAAAAAATTGTTTCAGCTTTGACTTCCTAATAAAGATGTGATTTCCATCTGGTAGTTGAGAGAGTAGATGAAGTAATAACGTACAGCTGATTGAATACACTAATTTTTTTACAGGCAAAACTTTACTTATATAAACAAATACATGCTCCTGTACATTGAAGATAGTCAGGCATAAGAATCACATTTTGTTGAGAAAACTGTTAGGTGGGCTTCAGTGATCTGTTAATTACTTGTAGGTACATATATCAGAATTTTCTGATATTTATTTGAATGTCTTCAGAAAGAAGTTAGAAAATCACAATAAATCAAGCATTTAGTGCGCTTCCCAGAGGCATGACTGTCAGCTTTCATGACACGTTCAAAAAATGAATGTCATGAAGCACATTTCACAAGGCTGAAAACATCAAGAAGATAAAATTTCCCTAAATAAAATTGTTCATAAATTTTGTAGGTATTACCTTGTTATAATACATTTTACCTGATTTACCTGTTACCTTACTCCTGTGGTGGTCACATGCTTGAAAATCTTCAGGCAGTGAAAAATTTAGCCCAGATCTAACAGCTCTTGAGTAAGTCTAAATGCTCACTTAGAATATGATGGTATAGTAAGGGGCCTCCTCTGACCATGTTATTCAAGTAAGAGTACTCTCCAGTCTATTTCTGAGGGGCTTAGGTTAAATATTCATTTGGAGGAGGGAGATTTAGAATGAGGAGGTGCTTTTTTATTGTGCTCAGAGACATGTCATTAAGCCAGTGATTTGGAAATGTTTAGGGGAGAAAACTGCAAGAAGGTGATCTTATTTTAGTGGAAATAGATGTGCAATTGGAGCATTGCTCAGCAAAATGGTTGGAGCATTGCTCAGCAAAATGGCATACATATGTTTTTTACCCTCATCTCTGTATTGTCCCATGCTCTGGACTGAATGAAATGTATGAATTTTTCTTTCCAGAAAAGAAGAAAAATAATGAAAAAAATATTAAAGGGGAGGGTCTGATTTCTTTGTCCTGTCTTGATGCTCTGGTAGTACTGCCATTATTCAAAGCACTTGACAACTTGAGTGAAAATTATAATTTTTATGGCTCAAAGCTTTTCTAAGAACATAGTTCCTCTGTGCCATAGTGACTCAGTTAAAGCAATTCACAATATAAAAAAGCTATCAGTTTTCCACAGACGTCTCAGGTCCACTTGATACTTAGTTTCACCAGAAAGCAGAATGTCAATTATATTGATGCATCTGTCAACTTGATTCAATACCAAGATAGCTTAGAACTGTACACAGATTATTATCTTACCTTAAAAGTGTTATAAATTGATGAAACATTGACAATAATTAAAAAAAGTACATCAAGGTGAACATTGCTTGCTTTTCCCCATATAAATATTAATGAATTAATGGACGTTTTGAGCTATTCCTGGGAGTATTTCTTTTGAATAGGCAAATCAAAAAACTATGTTCATGTGTAAATCATGAAAACTCCTTGTACTCTAAAGAATTAAAAAACGAAGGCAATTTTGGCCATAAAATTATTTCCCTGGGAGAAATCTAGATTACTTTATTCTCATGTAAATGTCCTCTAAATTAGAATCAAATGAAAACAGAATGATGCATAAATTTTTCTAGCAATTTTCTTTCACGATCCTGAATGCCAAAATTTACGATACAAAATTTATAAATATTCTCTTCAAAGTCCCAAAGGAATGAAATAGTCTCATGTAGTTAATTTAGGACAAAGTGTGTCTTATCTGTTTGAAGGAGGCTGGTTTGTAAATTTTTTTGTTCTGAAAAAAGAACTTATAGCATATTTAATATTATTCTCCTGGGAGTAATCATATGCTGAAACATGGAAGAAGTTTAGTTTTGCAGTTATACCTGAGAGATACCTTGCACTTTTGTCAGATCAATGTAGCTAATGAGTGGTATCAACAAAAAATATGATTTTTTTTTTGTGATACATGAATATTGAATGATCCATGAGCCTTGGAGTTCAGGTTCTCAGCTGGGACATCAACAGCATTTGTGGTAGAATCCATGATTGAAACTTATTTCATACAACCTTGTAAGATGTTTATGGCCAATAACAGGCAGATTTTTCACTGAATTACAGAACTATGATTCTGATACCTATAATCCTTTCTCTAAAAGACAAGAATTGGACTAGATTTCATTTAAAAATTGTACCGTCTATTGCCAGTGTTGAAGCCTGAGAAGATCTATTTCCTGCTGATTGCTAGAAATTAATCTTTACTGTCAAACACAATGTTATTAACCTTGTATGTATTTATAGAAATATTTTTTTAATCAGGCTCATTTAAGATATTTTCCTGTGTACTTCTGTTCATAAATTTTCATTCACCCTTGCCAAATGTAGGAGAATAAAGGTGAAGTAAAAATGTTCTTGCTCTTTGTCCTCAGTGTTATGACATCTTTCTGTAAGGGTTATGAATAATTCTTATATATGTACATCATATTAAATGCAACTAAATTTATTTTATGCATGTGTAATTTTTGCTGTCATTTTTCAATCATGCAGGCAATTATTTAACAGCTATTGGAAATTTGTTAACAATTAACAACAATTATTGTTAAATTAGCATTAAATTACTTTTTCTTTTCTTGGAATTTCTCTAAACATTCGCTCTTCCATTCTAAAGTATTTAATAAAGTCAGCTGGAAGAAAAACTGTTGTCAAAATTGGACTTCCTTGGCAGTTACCTCTACTGTTGATGTATTCACTTTAATTTCTCTATATAAAGGAGACATAAGCTCCATTCTCTATCTGCCTTATCCTGCTTGCATTTAATGGTAGAGAGTTGCATTACTTAAAAAGACTAAGATTAGTGAATTCAGTTAAATTCTTCTTTTAGAAAAATTCACAAATTCTCACCAGAATGTTTTTTGAGTTATCAGAAAAAAATAAAATAATTTGCAAAAGCTTTCTACAATTCTAAGACAACAGAAAAACCATAATTGCAAACAGACTTCCTTGTTGTGCCATGTCAGACACTTTGTATTTGTCAGATTTCCATACTGAGAGCTGGGAAAGCAATAACTCACAACAGGCTTAGGGGGAAAAAAAGAAAAAAAATACAAACAAAACTACAAAAAATTAAGACACCCCCCCCCCCCCCATTATCTCTGGGGAAACAAAAACCCTAATCATTCTATGATTCTATGATCGTATTTTACATGAACAGAATGTGCTCCCAGCAGTGTCATTTCTTCTATAAGCAGGATCTTAATTACTGTCTTTATCCTGATGACATCCAAATATAATAGGTATATCAAACAGTTTATGGATGACTTAAATCTCTCTCTGGTCTGGAAGAATACTCAATAGATGTTAAGTGTTGAGTGTCTGCTAACATTTGGCTCTTAGAACAGAACTGATTCTATTTGGCTCATTGACTGCTAAATTGCAGTTTGTCATTTATGGTACCATTTGTTGGGAATATAGAATTGCCTCCTCACTGAATAATTTTGTTGTTATATCTGACCCTGAAGCTTGTTCTGAGGGCTACATTGCTAGGTCTTCGTATTTTCACATCAGGAATTTAGCAAGATTAAGGAAATTGCTGTTTCAGCGCTATCTATGGGTCTTCCAGCATCAAGGATGGAATACTATAATTCACGGTGTGCAGACTTTTCTTATCTGTTTGGTGTACACACTTCAGCTGTATAGAACTCAACACCTACAGCATTTGCTAGAAATCAGCTGCAAGAGAATATCTGAGGGGTATGTTGTCTGCCTGTCAAAAGAATTCTGAGATACTTGTCCATGTTTAGAAATTATGCCACAAGAAATTAACTTGTTTAGACATTAAAGGTAGTGGAAGCTATCTAAATTCCTAAAGCAGATTATTTGTAGAAGCTTGGATCAGTTTTTAATGAGTGAATTTGTGTGGATTTCCAATGTTTCTCCCTATAAGCCCTCCAGGATTTCCTATTATTTTCTAGGATATTATTTTAGTTCTGTTGAGGAGCTTATTTAGTTGTTTAATTCCTTCAGAAATCTTTCACATGTATTGGGTGTTGGAACTAGATGGTTTATGTGAAACCTCATGTCTTTAGGAAATGAGCACTGGAGAAGAATGATCAGATGGTATTCAGTCTTAAAATTCAGGAAAGGTGAAGATGAATACTGTTCCTCAGTGTCATTATTGATAATGACAATGGTGTTAAATTATGCAATAACCAACAGACAAACTTTACTGCTCAGAATGCTTTTCAATTTTCTATTTATTTTCTAACAAACTGAATCAATAGTCTCTTGCCATTAGTCCCATTGGGCCTAATTATATTAAATTTTTCTTAAAACATGTCATATTGTCAGCACTGGTCACTGTTGGGTATGTGATAGAAAGTATCTTGTGGTATTTTGATAAAGGATGTTTCTGATGCTCTGTGAATCAGGCTGCCACTTCTCCCCTACATTCCCTGCAGAATCACCTTGCCCAGCAGATTACATGTATGTGCCCAGATGTTCCTGGCTTTGTTAATTAAGCTGCATGTTGTCACAATCCTGCAATAGGCAAAAGGGAACTTATATTTGGAGCTAATAAATGAGTGTTATTCCAGCTAATATTTTAACAGTCTAATTTAATACAGATCGTTATTGTTTGGTCATCATAATACTAATAAGTACCATTAGCCAAATTCAGTACATAGAGGCCTCATTAGTTATACAGTTAAAATTGTTTCTCATGAAAATCTGTCAACATCTACAGCTTGGTTCTGAAGTTATACTCATCCCGCCAGTGTCCTTCTGGGTCTTGAGGCTGAAACTTCAAGCATCCTCCGGAAGAAGAGAGGCGCAGGGAAGCATAATAAGTCGTCAAAATCCTGATATTGCTGCCAAGAGGAATGTGATGTTCATGGTGGTGGGAACACCTTTCTCCATCTTTGTTCCAATTGTATTACTTTGATATATGCCCCACCCCTGGAAGTTTTCAAGGCCAGGTCAGATGAGGCTTTGAGCTACCTGGTTTAGCAGAAGATGTCCTTGCCTTTGGCAGTGGTCGCTACTAGATAAACTTTAAGGTCTCTTCCAACCCAAACCTTTCTTTATACTCTTAACTTAGTGTCTTTCTTTCACATTAATGCCAAGCTAATATTTGAGAGCTGTACATAGCTTCCCACAGCTTTAGCTGACATTAGGGATTGATATTCATTAGAATGTCTTCCTGTGTTTTTTAGACCATTTTCTTAAATGGTATTCACAGTGCTTATGCTTAGAGAGTTATGAAGTCATAGCCATTCAATCATTAGACAACTCTTAAATAAAATCAATTAAATTCAAGGAAAGCACAGAAAATCTTGAGATCCTGCATAATTAGGTCAACACACAGCTCACAGACTTCTACCAAATAAAACTAAGATCATATTTACAGGACTACAAAAGACAAGAAAGGAAATGATAGCTGAAGCCTTACTTCTGAAAAATCTTAGCCAGAAAAACAGTTGCATAATAAGAGAAATTTATTTTTTTCAGGGTGTTCAAAGCTTCCAAAACAAAACTGCAAAAGCAAAGCAGTTCAGCAAGGGTGGACTTCTTTCTCCATATTCCTTTTGATGACATACAGCAACAAGCAAGGCAGCATAAATTTCATGCAAACTAATCAATATACTAGGAACCCGGGTTGTCCTGACGTATAGCACAATGAATATATTGAGTGAGGCTTAATTTTTCTGATGCTGATTTTGGGTTGCTTAACTTATTTAAGAGATAAATAATTTATGGAACTAACTGAACATGGATATTCATCCATTGATGAATCCAAGGGAACTTTAATTAATTGATCAACATTTTAGTTACATTTTTCTCAACTAGCTAAAGCAATGTCACTACCAGTGCAAATAATGGACACCAAACATCAAAAAAAATTTGTTACATATTGACCTAAAATAAAATTTTATATTATCTTAATTAATCTAGGCATCCACCAGGAGTAAATCAAAGTGTCTTCTGAACTAAGCTTTGGAATAATAGCTTAATTTTGTCTCTATCTGCCCTAAACTTTATGGGAGTACAACCAGGAAACAACATCACTCATCAGGCTTTATCAAATCACAATTTAGTTGTTCTATAAGAAAACTGAGATTGAAGTATATTCATTCAGTGTGGTTAAGAAGAGATGAAACCCATTCAATATGCATACTGTTGCATATTTCCATTATCCAAGTACAAGAGAATCAGAATATTATTGGGGGAAGAATAATCTTGGAACATAGCTTCAATTTAAATATTAGAAAATCTTAAATTGTATATCACTAGAAAAAAGCATTATCTTGTAAACACAAAGATGCTATTGAAAGTTTACAGCTAAATTAATTTTCTCCTTGATATCTTCTAAGCATCACCATGGGTTTTTTTGAGTCTGAATGAATAATACCAGCAAAATAAAAAGACATGTTAAGCAGGATTTTCACATAAGCTTTTGTCACCTGTTATTCATCCTTAAGTACCATAACTGTCCTCATGTCATTGGATTTCTTCAAAATTTAATCTTAAATATATTACTCCTTAATTCAACATCATATATTAGGTTGAGAAAAGTATTCTCTCTTTGTCATTACTTTTAAGATGCATCAGAGATGACTCAGAAAAATACATTTTGCCTCATCCACTTTTAGAGGAAAATGTGAAAATGACATATTCAGGGTTATGCTGAAAGTGCTTGCACAGTTTCTGAAGCTTCTGGATTTTGTCTACTGTTTAGAAACCTTCATCAGACTGTTTTTATGATTGTCATTATGTTCTTCCTGGGATTTCCTTCTTATCTTTTTCCTTCTCCTGAGTACTGGGCTCTAAATATATCATGGTTTCTATCTGTAAACCTATCTCAGCAGATACTTCCCCAAGGCTTTTGAGAACTTTACTGCAAAACGCCCCTCTTCTATTACCTTCTCTCACATATTTTGCAATTATACAGCACTATCAAATGAACAGTTGTGTCTTCTCTTATTGCCACTGTCCTTTCATTTATATACTGGCATAGTTTAGGCAGAGGCTTTCATCAGAGTTCTGCATTATTCATGGCTAATTCTTGTTAATTCTGCCACTTCATTTCTGGAATGAATCAAAACTTTCTGAGGAAAGCCTCTCTTGAATACTCCCCTCCCTAAGCTGAAAACTGGCAAGACTTCGTGATCCAGCTTGAGGTGCAAAGAGAAATCTTGAACCCCACCTCAGCGCTGTGGATGCTGACACTGATGGGGGCAAGGTGCCAAATTCAGAGCCTGTCACAATGACATAATACTAAAATGTCACTCTAGGCCACTGAGTTCACTTATAGTTTTATTTTGACCCTTATTCTGATATTAACTTTCAATTTCAGTGCAACTTTTTTTTTATCATCTGCTGTGGCTTATTTAATGTTTCAGTTTAATTTAATTTATTTTTTAAAATTGTATTTTATTATTTTATTTTATTTCATTTTATTTTATTATTTTACCAAACTGGAATTTTTGTGAGAGACGGGCTGCATTTAGCTGTTCTGCATGTAAGGACAAAAGCTATTCTAATAAACTTTTCCAAGAGGGAAATGGATTGCTGGATAGGGGTAATTAACTCCCCAACAATCTTTTTATAGTAATGATGTTTTAGCAGTGTTCTGAATTCTGTTGCCTTTCCCAGTATCATACACCCTGTTCAAAGCAAAGCACTCTATATTTGGGTCTGCCAAACTTAGTGTTTGCTTCAGACTGCCTCATCAATACATTCTTTATCTCTTCCTACAAGCATGCAGTTGCTTTTAATTTATGCAAACCTGCAGTGTCTTGTATTGTTTCTAACACCTTTCCATAGGAAAAGCAATGCTACCCTAAGGACAGTCCTTTTTGTTTCATAGACATTTTGCTCCCAAGAGGAGTGTTTCTGGGATATACATATATTTCTGGGATATACATATATGTGTATGTGTATATATGTATTTACAGATAAAAAAACTATTCTTCTGAATTTCTCTACCTGAATTAATTTTAAAAAATCAACCCTATTGTCCCAGAGATTTTATTGACATTTGGAATATTTTGCCAACTGGTCAACTTTGACAACCTCAGACTCAGTTGTGCCTCCGTAAAATTTTAAGCATGCTTAAAGTTTCCAGTTACGTGGTTGGTGCTAGGCATGTGTAAAGGCCTCCAACAGATTCCTGAGTTACTGGATTGCAAACTAGATCATGCAGTCAACTGGAAGAACATATCATTTGGATACTCTGAAGACTTTGTATTGGGATATTCATTACTCTGAAAGTGCCTCCAGTTTTGAAGATTGCTACCCAAAAAGTAAAGATAACTTTAATATGAGTGAGTTATCTCAAAACTTTTGGAAATACAGTCTAACTGATCAGAAAAGAGCATCAACACATGGCAACCTACACATCATCAAGCCTCAAGACAACACTTAGCCAAGAAATAGTTAAGCTGAGGCATTTCTTTCCTCACTTAAACTTACTTATGTTGTCTTTTTGAAGTTTCTTTATGAAGGAATGATTGGAGCCATTAGAATAGTGGGCGGAATTTTCACTGAGTTGTTTTCAAAAGGAGAACTGCATCTAGAGCAGGTGGTCAAAACTGTCTACATATTCATTCATTCCCACAGGGACTGTACTTACTCAGCTGTAGGGTGGTTTTGGGTTGTCTTGCTCTTGTGCTTATCTTTGTGAACATACACAAAACCAAACCATACCGCTTTATTTAAAAATAAACTTTCACAGAATTTCTTTCTATTTCAACATCTCTGTTGCTGACAGAACTAGTATTCTGATGAAATCATCCTTTATAATTCAAGTGTTAATTTCCGACAGTTGTGCCATATTCAGATGACTTTAATCCATATTCAAGAAAGGAGTTTGGTTTTGCAAATCTGATTGCCATCTCTCTCTAAACATCATAATGTTTCCATTATTGGGTCACACTACCTTTCCTTAATAGAAAAAGTCTTCTATTTTCTTAAATGAAAATGAGAACACAATTATGGATATTCATAACTATGCCAATTTTAACATATAATGGAAACATAAGGAAGAATTTTATTTTCTGTCAGTTAATATTTATGGCTTGCTATAATTACTAGTATTCTGCTTGTACATTTGTGCAGTAATGTGATAATACAGTCAGTGGGTGTTTTAAGAAACAACTACTGCTATTATTGGATGATAAATTATTAACAGTAGACTTTAATACCAACTGAATAGCATTAATCTGATAAAACATTTTTTAAAGCAACTTATTTAATTTTTTTCCCTTTATGATTTTACTTATCTAAAATAAATAAATATTAGGAAATATTTATGAAATATTAACATTAGGAAACTACTTTCTGTAGGATTTATCCGATTAAACAAATAATTACAATTTGTTACAGACTAAATGATAATGACTTATTTTGTTGCTTGAAACTTTTAGTACAGCAATTCTAAAAGCCCAGAAATCAAATAATGCACACAGTGGAAACAGGAAAATTGTATACAATTCAAAAACTACTTTTGTCAGTATTTCACAAATAACTTCAGGGTTACTAATGATAAAACCTTACAGTTCAAATGGAATCTGCATGATACAGTAAGGATTTTTCATTGCCACTTTTTGGTAATATGTTTAAAAGGAAATTTGTTTGAAATCTAGATTAAAAATGACGTGTATTTTCTGTTCTGCAAAAAAAAGGATAATAATTTCATTTTGAATGGCTCTATTTTTTTTTTTTCCCTCCCAGACAATATTGGCACTGATCTGGATTGAATGAGAAGGAAGAAAACCAAGGGTTTATTCACAGATAACATTAAGGATTTTGTTGTTAATTATTTTCGTTTACTCAATGAAATCTTCCTGCCACTTTTTTTTACTTTTATTTAAAATCTGAAAGAACCTTTGACAACTTATCCCTTTAATGATTAAGTACAAACTCTATGCAACTAGCTATTTAGTATTATATAGAAAGATGCTTTGCTATTTTTTTTTTCCTTTTATGTTTATTTTGAGCAGAAATACAAAAAAAATATGTATAAGTTGAAAAAAGTCTGATGTGGAATGTGGTCTCAGCAATTAATGGGACCAATGTAAGGCCACAGTTTAAAACAAACAAACAAACAAACCAACCAAATTTCACCTACTCAAGTTGTCAGCTATTTCTAAGAGATACTTTGGTCCATGCAATGTTGCAGTTAAAAAAAATGTACAGCTACCATCTATGCCCAAGTTCAGATTAATGTCTTGCATGAAACTGTAATGCATAGTCTCTTCTGCAGGATAAATCTAATTGCAGCTTCAGTACTTTAACGCGTATCTGTAACTATATCTGGTACTCATTCCCACAAACCTATTTTCCTATCATGTCTCCTTTAGCATGCAACATTTCCTTCTGTTTGGTGTTTCGTCATTTCAAATAACATATTTGAATGATGAAATACCAGAAGCAATTTCACATACTGTTTCATTGTATTCTTTTTCATTATTGGTTTTACTAGCAAATAATCACGTAGTTTCCAATTAGAACTCTTCTTTCAGAAATTTACTGGGTTTGTAGCTGCTGCTGACATAAGACATAAGACTATTTGAATTATAGATTATTCTTAGTTCATACTACTGGTGTCTATTATAATTCAGATTATTTTTGAAAAAGTTAAATACTGTATTGTTAGATAATGGCTGTAATGTAACAATGACACCCTTTGAAAATCAAGCAATATTTAGTTATGATTCACCTTATTAAGTATAACAAAACCATCTTTGCCAACAGACTAATTACTGTGACTCACCACCACAACATATATGTCTAAAAATTACTTTTGTAGCTAGTGTTCCAATTTTCATTTAATTATGGGAAATCATAAAGACTATATCAAGCTGCAGGTGAGTGTGACTTTCCATAGCTACAAGGCCTCTCATATAGTTAGGCTAATCAGTACTTACAAAGGGCTTATTTTTATTTCTTTTTCAGAACCAGTGTTTTTATTCCTACACTGTCATTCAACTTCAATCTCCTAATATAATCTATACTTTCAAAGGTCTCTGAATGAACTAATTCAAGAGAAGTTCAAAGCATCTCATTGTTACGTATTGCCGTGTTAAACTGATTTTCATTCAGTGTTTACAAGCACCACAGCTTCACCTGAAGTTCTTACTATAACAAGAGATCTATTAAAATTAAGGATTACTCAGTGGCATGTGAGGAACTTTAAGTTCTGAAAAATATATCTTAACATTATTCATTCAAATCAACCAACACCCCCAAGTCCTTCTCCGCAGGGCTGCTCTCGATCTCTTCTCTGCCCAACCTGTAGCTGTGCTTGGGATTGCTCTGACCCAGGTGGAGGACCTTCCACCTGGCATGGTTAAACTTCATCAGGTTGGCATCAGCCCACTTCACAAGTGTGTCAAGGTCCCTCTGGATGGCATTCCTTCCCTCCAGCGCATCAACCGAACCACCCAGGTTGGTGTCATCGACAAACTTGCTGAGGGCGCACTCAATCCCACTATCCATGTCACCAACAAAGATGCTGAACAAGTCCGATCTCAACACTGATACCAGAGGGACACCACTCGTTACAGGCCTCCAGCCGGACATTGAGCTCTTGACCACAACTCTTTGCGTATGGCCATCCAGCCAGTTCTTTACCCATTGAGTGCTCCACCACAAATTGATGTCTCTCCAATTTAGAGACAAGGATGTCATATATATGTATATATCTGTGTATTCATACATAGTGTGTTAGTCCATGTACATCTAAACTTTATGTTTGACATTATAGATTGTTTTGTTTAAATATAAAAATTGGTTTGATGCCCATGGAAAAGCATAAAAAAGTCAATAGTACAGCTCAGAAACTAGTTGAAGATGGTGAATCATCATCTTGGAATTACTAATGCCGATGGGTAGTTCTTATGGAGACAGTGGGAGTCACCTCAGTTGAGTCCTGTCTTCCTCTTTTGATAAGCAGAAACTGCGGCAAGTGTATGCAGAAGTAGCAGAATTTGTTAGGAAAATGCCAAGCTCAATGCCATAACATGCATAAGAATTCCACTTTGAGCTAAGGAAGTGCCACGTCAGATAAAAAAATCAGAGCCCTTCTCAGATGTAGGATCACATACGTGTGTGATCGGTGACAAAGATGCTTAGAACATTTTTAGTAGCCAAGAAGAAAGTAAAATCTTATCATAAATCATCTTGGAGAGGATTTCTCAAGGCAAGTTTGTCCAATCACTGGCTTCCAAATAAAAGCTTCATGCAATCACATAATTAAATAAAAACCCAAACAACAAACCAAATAAAAAAACACCAACCCCCCCAATTAATTGAAAAATTGATTACTATGAGTAGAAATGATATTGAGAAGCAAATAATAAACCATATGATAAAGCAAATGATAAACCATATTTTTACTGTAGTAATACTTCTAATTTAAATTCTCACCCTTCAGAAATGATGTTGAAAAACAGGCTCACACAAGAGTGAATCCAAGGCCTGGAGAACTAAACATGCAAATTTCCTGAGGAGCATGCCCTGAGCAACCAAAGAAAGAAACCAAAGCTATGCCATTTTGCCTATTAAGAAACTAAAGCTATGTCATTTAGTTTACAGGTGGATATAAAGTAACTATTTTATATTCCATAAATACGAACCATAAAATATGAGTACACAACCCATTTCTGAAAATAAGATTATTTGAAATTGAGAAAAAAGAGGTTCATGGGGTAGCTATTGAAATGAGTTCTATCAAGTCTCTTTGTAAGAGATTTTACTACTAGAAAAAGTAAATAGGAAACTCATTCATAAAAGTGAAAGGCTTCCATCTCTGAGGCTAACAAAACACTTTCCTTAATAAAGTATGCTATGCTTTACTGTTCAGTGTTTACTTAGTGTCACTCTTATGTGAGTATCACAAATGACATTAAATTTGATGAATGTAATAAGCTTGGCAAAATCTGAAATACCAGTTCCCTTGGAAATGTCAGGTACAGATGTGATTTTCATGCAACATAAAAAAAAAACCTTCAAAATAAGAACTATGAGGTTACTGGGTAATCAAAATGCGACCTTTAGTTAGATGTAATAAAAAAGCAATAATTAAAAGAAATCTTGTCAGTTTCAAGAATTACTTTATTTTTTTTTTTAATTACTGATAATTTTAACTACTTTTTATGTTTTATGTAAATGAACTGACAAAATAGCTGCTTTTTCAAGATGTGTGTGCTGGTTTACATTGTGGCATTTACTGCTATTGTTTATTTTTTTCTAGATATCAGTAAGAATGCTTTGGCTTTTGGTCTTGACTATGGGTTTAAATATTAATAAATTATTATTAAAACAAATTATTTTCAATATGAAATATACTGAATATGATTAGAATTTTTAGACTGAAACTCTTTGTGTATAAAATTCCGTTTTTCAATGAACAAATGTATGCAGAAACCAAGGTACAGGCACTGTAGATATATGCAATGCTAGCTTCTCAGTAGTCAGCTATTCGTTTGCACAAAATACACAGTTTTATAAAGCTCAGAGTTACTAGGCTGTAGTATAGACATCAGAGAGATATGTGTCTTTTTAAATTTCTCTTTATTTTTTTAAATGATTCATCATTTTGCAGTTATTTAAAATGAATTATTAGCAGAGTTATGTATAAAACTTCTTATAGACCTGCTTCAGTTGATATGATAGTTCTATGTTGAATCATGGCTGAGTAAAGATTTCAAAAGCAGAAGTGCCACACAGGGGATAATGTAACTTGATGAAACGGTAACGCTTGTCATAAGATGTGAGAAGAAAAAGAGCTTGGCTTCGGGAACACAGGATCAATTTGAAACAAATGCATATAAATTGTTATTTGTAAGTTGACCACATTCTGGATTGTATCACCTTAAAAAATAGAAGCACAGAATATGGTGAGGCCATCTTTAAATCAAGCCCTTAGACTAAAACTACATTAAAAATACCTTCAATTTTTGTGATGAGTGGGTTATCAAACATGCTATGGCAGGTCATACCAACCTCTGAGACAGGCAGTATATTATGTAACCTGTGGTCACTTATTCGATGAAAGGGAAAGGGCACATTGAAGAAAGAAACATACAAACAAATAAAGTCAAAGGATTTTTAAGGAGACAAAGCCAAATAATAATAAAAAAGATTGACACTAGAGAAGGAAAGAAGAGGGCAAAGGGTTTGCAAAGCCAGCATGTCTATACATGCTAAGGTGACTTTCAGTCTTCTCAGTCTGGTACACTTAATTCATTTTCTATTTGTTATTCTATTGGCAACCATGCTCCTACACCATGCATTTGTCAGCATTGAATTGCATTTGCTTCGTGTCAGAAAACAATATATAAAGGCTTTCTACTATTTTTTTGTTGTCATTCTTTGCCACAGCTCTGAACCTTGGAGTATTGAGTGTGCAGGGAATAAGGGAACAAGTATGGGCATATTTTAAAGCTTCATCAAAGTGAAGAATGTTGCCTTTGAACTCATCAAGGAATGATTTATGAGTGAGAAGTTGATTTGTTGGATCTTTTTTCTTTCCTGTAAAACTTTATCCTTTCCAGTATTTTTGCGAAAAATAAAGGACTACCTACTAAGTGTATTTCTTCAACTTTCTGAAAGGTACCCTTGCCTCAGACAATTCTATCTATAGAGTCCCGTTTTCTAATAGAACCACGTTATTTAGTGGATAATGTCTTTAATTCTGGATTTAAAAACCAGCAGGGATTTACATGGTTCCAAAGACTGTCAGGTCACCAGACATCATCTTCTGTGAGCATGTCTGTAACAGGCCTAATAATGAGCTAGTCTGTTATTAAGAATCAAAAGACAGTAAGCAAAATCCTGCCCTCACTGCTGTCAAGAATTTTGTTGCTTTTCACCTAGTTACATTTTTTTGCAGAAGCAAAACCTGCATTTTTTTATTACTGAATGAAAAGAGGTTTGTTTATTGTGTGTAGAGCTAGCCTTGTGTTTCAGGCTATGCTAAGGAATGATCAAAACTGGCAGAATAAACAAAATAATAAAATGTTATACCCTAAGCCACTAAACCTACCCAGTATTCAGGAACCAAGATATATTAACTCACGTGAAATTACTCCCATTTGACTACTGCCTATAGTGGAACTAATTCAAGTATCTCCATGTGCCGCTGCAGATTCAGTGTAAAGATAATGTCAAAGAACTTGGTATAACTCTACAGTACCCTCTATCTTCAGATGAAACTTGATGTGCAGAGAATACTGGACTGCAGATAATCAAGCAAACTCCTGTTTTCCCTTTGGTTGTAAGAAATATGTAAGTGGCTGTCATACACAGCATACACAGCAAATTCCAACTTCCAATTTAGCAAGCTCATAGTTTAGTTCAGAAGTTGATTCTTCTTGTGCAAAATAGGTAAAATCAATCAATGATGTAATTGGTATGCTTGAGTTGACAAAGCCATCAGAGATGCCACACTCAAAGGATTTCATTACAGTAAAGGAAAAAACATTTTAAAATTAAACTGACTCCTTTAATCTTCACTAAACAGTCCCTGTATTTCAGGTGCTCTGTGAATATCTAAGCAGACAGTTTAATAAATTAGATCAAACAAATCTTTTTATGATAATGAGTTGGATCCATTCTATCAGAATCTTTCCAGATAGATTTTTTTTTCTCTGTAGTTCCTAAGCTGGTGTTTTCTTTAAGGAAGCCTGAATGTATGGAAGAATAGAAATATTGATTTTAATAGCTATAAGATTTGCAAGTATGCCACATTCAATTTATTAAACTCAGATTTCCTAGCAACTCTGAGCAGACCGCAAAAATGTGATTCTCTTTTTAGGAGTGGTAGAAATAATCAATGAAACCTAGATTTAATTTTTCATTGAAATTATTGCAATTATTTCTTGCAAATATTTAGTAAAGTATTCAGTATATTAATGTATGTAAGTATATATATACACATAGAATATACGTATGAATCATAGAATCAAAAAGTCTTGGAAGGGACCCTTAAAAACCACCTGGTTCCAACCATAGGAACTGCTCATAGGCAGGGACACCTTCCACTAGATCAGGTTGCTCAAAGCCCCATCCACCTGACCTTGAACACTTATAATCATGGTGTATCCACAGCTTATCTGAGTGACCTGCCCCAGTCTTCAGCACTGTCATTATAAAAAATGCCTTCCTTGTATCTAATCTAAATCTAGTTTCTTTTGGTTTAAAACCACTGTCCTTCACCCTGTAACTACAGGCCTTGGTAAAGTCTCTCCATCTTTCTTATAAGCTTTGTATATATAGAAAGTCCTTAACAAGGTCTCCCCAGACCCTTTGCTTCTCCAGGATGTAAAGGCCAACTCTCTCAACCTTTTTGCATGGAAAAAGTATTCCAGCCTTCTGATCATTTTCATGGCCCTCATCTGGACTCTCTCTAGCAGTTCTATGTCTTTCTTGTAGTGAGGACCCCAGAGCTGATTACAGGTATGCCCAATATATAAAAATACATGGAAACAAACTTATACCAGAGAAAAGATTTGTGGTACACACACACACACACATACACACACATATGTAGGGAGAGGCCTTAAGGGCAGAATGCCTAAGATAAAGGGAACAAAAGGAGGTGAGAAAACGCCTGCCATTTGCCCAGGGGAGACCCCTGATTGCGGTAGTTTAGAGGTCATTTGTATTAGTGAAAAGCCAATTAGAAGCTGCTCTATAGCTAGTGCGCATTCTGAGATAACCAATCAGTATGTCACCTGCTTGTAGAGGAATTGCATATAAGTGTATGAAGTTTGTTAATAAACCGACACTTGCTTGCATCAAGCTATGTCCCGTCTCTCAATCAATATATATATGTATACGTAATAAAAAGAAACATAATATCTTTTCTTCAAGATGGTGACATTTGAAGAATACCTTCTGAACTTGCTTCTGGGAGTAAAAATGGTAAGTAAAATGTTAAGTTAAACAGGTATGCAACCACAATGTAAGAAATAAATGCCTCTCTCCCCTTACATTCAGTATAAAAGTAAAAACAGCAATATGATTTTTAATGTTCATTAGGTTGGAAAAGGTTTTAAAGTGTCCTTTACACCTGGATTTTCATCAGTTCAAGAAATAGTTCTAGGTTATTTATGCATGAGATATCACTATTTATCAGACTTTCTGATTAGTATTTTCTTAATTCCTTCAGATCACGCCATAGAAAATATATGCAGTACTTTCATAAGCAATATTTGCCCTGATAACAATGTTTGTACCATATGAGGTCCTGAAGCCCACCTCCTCAAATTATGTACCTAATTTCCATGAAAACACATAATTCCCACTTAAATCAGTTGTGATCTCTCACAGTAGATGTACTAAGTGTATGGGATTGTAAAGAACTAAGAGATTTATCTAGATTTATCTATATCTCTCATAATTTAAACTCCACATAATAATTGCTTAGATTTCAACTCCTGTATGAAATGTAGGATTTATTTTTCCCTGAAATAAAATAATGATCATATAATGGTTTGGGTTGGAAGGTACCTTAAAGATTATCTAATTCTAATCTCTCTGCCATGCGCAGGGACACCTTCCACTAGACCAGATTGCTCAAAGCCCCGTCCAGCCTGGCCTTGAACAGTGCCAGGGATGGGGAAAGTACAGCTTCTCTGGGCAACCTGTGCCAGTCTCTCACAGGGAAGAATTTATTCCTAATATCTAATCTAAATCTCCTTTAAAGCCATTCCCCCTTGCTCTCTCATTACATATCCTTGTGAAATTCCCTCTCCAGCTTTCTTGTAGGCTCCCTTTAGTACTGGAAGACTTACAAGGTGTTCCCTAAGCTTTCTCTTCTCCAGGCTCAGCAAGCCCAACTCTCTCAGCCCGTCTTCACTGGAGAGGTGCTCCAGCCTTCGGAGCATCGTCATGGCCTCCTCTGGACTTACACGAGCCCATGCCCTTTTTGTTTTGGGGGCCTCAGAGTTGGACTCAGTACTCCAGTTGCAAGCAGATATTGCTGGGACATGATGAGCTTCTTGTCAAGCAACACCCCAAGTCCTTCTCCTCATGGCTGCTCTCAATAAATAAAGCTAATATACATACATAAGACGTTTGTGATTCACTCTGCAAGTAGCATTTTCTAGAAGCTCCTATCATTAGTGCTAAAAATACTCTACCATCTGTCTCCTTCTCTCTTCACTCATTTGTTTTGCTGTCTGGAGTCTTGCCATGTATTTATTGAAGAAAGAGAGAAAGTAAACATAAGGAATGCAGATATCCTTGTTGCAGCAAACACTCTCCACCTTCTGTCTTCTGTCCCCTGAGTAAGGTTCTTTTGCATGAAATCACATGCTTTGATGATGTATACCACCAGTAATGACACAGACTAAATATAACTCAAACACCAGGTTGCATCTCCTGTCAAGTTGTTTATTAACTAGTACACGAAAAATCTCCATTTTCGTTTTCAGCTTACTATGGGGGGAGAAAAAAATGAACAGCAAAACTCCCAAACCAAACCCGTAAAACAAAATTCAGCAACAGAAGCTCTCAAGATTTTATGCTTTTCCCAATTCTTTGTTTGTCCTTCTGTTATGGACACATCTTTTCATAACTATCTTGGGCTTCTTCCTCTTCATAGGTCCTTTAATAGCATCCATATGAAAACTACTGCAGGGGTTAGTGTTTCAAGCACACAAATCAATATATAGATACAGCGGATACTATGTTGTGTAAGAATTAGTTGAATAATGTAAAAATTATGCCATGTTTAGTTCAGTAATTTAAGAAATCAAGTGGATCAAATTTATAGATTTGCAGGTTAAAAAAGAAAAGGAAGAAGCATTCCACTGTCTGATAAGATCTCTTGCATTACATGAATATTAAAACTGGTTGTAGGGCACTCTAAATCATCAATCCTGTATTGTCTGACTAAATTAGAATAGATAATTTTAGAATGCCATACTAACCCAAGCATTCAGAGTGACTAAGAATATACCTTGCATCTTGGTTAGGATAAATCATATTGTTAAAAAACAGCCCCCATATTTTTCTTTTAGTGTCGATTTATTTTTCTTTTCCTAGGCAAAAACACCCTACTCAGGAAGAGTTCAGTGGAAAAATACAATGGATATATTAAGATTTTTGTTATACATGGTTTATCAGTACATTCTTTTCAATAGCAGTGATGGGAAGATGATACAAACCTGTAAGACTGAGTCTTTCATTTGGCTTCAACGGGGTTTGTAAGCTCAGTTATGCACAGAGAAAAATATATTGGCAGCTTAAGACCTCAAATTACTCTTGCTGGCTTCTTACACGGCAATGCAAAATAACCATTATGGGTGCTAAAATGCACAAAAATAGAAACTTATGCATGACTGTACACACAAACACACACATATATAGGTTGTAAATTTTCAAGAAATAGGGTCATTTTTTTACAGCGTAACATGGATTGCTTCTAAGATATATAAGAAGAATTTTCCAGTCCTTAACCAGAATACTCACAAAGGTCTTTAATTACCTGCTTAGTATCTTACTAAAACTTCAGTTAATAGAACCAGCTCAAAATGCAGTCTAGCATTCCTGACTCATCTGCCTGTATCATATCATAGCTTTCCCACTGGCTACCAGACAATTACCAACCTCCACTTATTTCATCTATCTGCAATGAGTCAACAATGAACTGGTTTTTTAAAAACAGTTACATCAGTGTTCAGCTATCTGATCCATGGTACAGGCAAATGTCACTATAGCAGAAATGAATGAAGACAAAAAGGCAGATAAATCTTTTAAATTATTTATAATAGATAGGCACTCTTTTCTTTACTTCTGTTTTAGAAACCTCGATTAGAATTCTTACGTTTTGAAACTGCTGTAAACAGATAGAAATTTGTATTAGAACTCAGAAGACATCATGATGATGTCACTATTTGGTATTGCTTTCAAACATGCAAGCAATTTGTTAGAAACACACTTAAAACTAATCCCCTCCTCCTCTAAACCCCTGGTCTGGCAGAAAAACACCTGATAAGCCTTTAAACACAGGAACATGAGCATAGCATAAATTTGGGTTTTCTCTGTTAAAGCAATACCTTTGAGAATCAGAGAGCACTTGCAGAAGAGATGAATATGCAGTGATAGATGAGGATGTGTGCTTAGAGTGCACTAATGAACAGCAGTCCATTAGTGTAAACATATAATTTCTCAGTCATTACCTGTACACTAACATTTGATTTCCTATCTTGTCAACATCAAGTGGAAACTAAACGTAGCTGGAGAAAATTTCATTTGGATGACTTCCCGGTAAAAAAAAAAAAAAAAAACCAAGTCTTTAAAAAAGCATAAAAAGCACATTAATTTTTACCCTACCAAGAGGTCTTCTGCTGAAGGCTTTGGTAGGGGACTGCTTTATTGGTAGGACAGCTTGAACTGTGTCTGCCTTTGGCATGATCACTGAACCTTATTTTCTGTTGCTGATTCCCTTTTAACCTCAAATGCCAATTCCTTTACAGTATCTGTAAAATAAAAGTGACAGAGGTAAAAAATACTGTCTAAAGCCAGTAGATATTGAAACAGTGAAGATATTTAACCTAAGACCCTGTATTCCTGGGAAGTAATCCTACCAGCAATAAAGTGAGTAACAGGAAGGATTACAAACACTGAAATTCAACTGCTGAAAATAAATGTTCACAATAAAGCCTGTAAGGAATGTATGAACAACTAAACGTGGGGCTAGATCTTTCAGTATATTTCACAGGACAAAACCGCATTTAATATCCCCAACTCTTGAGATTTCTTCCTTTCTAATAGCAAAATGTATTAAAGAAGAAGAGTTCTTCAATAAACATTTACTCTTTATACTCTTAAGATCCCCTGTTTCCTGGCTGGCAGGGTCATAGTCTTTACTAATTTTACATATGAGTGTTTTTTCTTGCAAGCCACTAGTACAGATTTGAACAAGGCTAGATATCTTGGGTATGAATGTCTGAAACACTTAATGACTCTAAATAATTAAATTTTAGTTGCCAAACTACAAATTTTTGTGAAGATGAATATGTAAGAAAATCAGCAATAGTATTATATATACTACTACCAAAAGAACTTTAAAAGGGAATGCTTAACTATGCTGTATACATTCCCATACAAAGGACTGCATTTCCCTGGTTAAAAACTGGTTTTAAGCTCCAGGAATGTTAACAGTGATCCAAGAAATGCCAAAATTTTCACTGTTGTGTAATTATTGGTAAACTGCAGAATAATTTCTTGACATAATACAACTTTGTGAACAATACCATCACATGGATATTTCAATTTTCAGAGAAATTTACTTTTCAGGGGTTTTGCTTTATTTCATTTCTGATGCTAACCTGAGTTCTCAGTGAATGCACTTCAAAATCAACCATCTTTTTCTGGCTTCTGCTGGTAATAATTAGATCCCTAGAGAAGTATCTCTAGAAAGTTTTATATTCCCCCCAAAACAGATAAAGTAAAAACCCCAGGCTTTTTCTGCTTTTTTTAAGAATTACTTTAATGCTATTTTATTTTTAGTCTAATTTCATTGTATGGTAAACAAAGGGTTTAGAAATTAAATTGTTACTATTAACTAGCAACTATTTAATTAAGAACTAAATTGACTACTTGTGTGTATTTGTAGAATGCTATGGAAAACTTTTCTCAAGTTTGATTCATTTTGGGGACAGTTATTAAATGCATTACTGCTACAATATCAAATGAAGAATCAGTAATAAAGAGTTAATGACACTCTGTGTAAAGTATTCTAAACAGGTCGTTGCAGCCATGGAATTAAATAATTAAATGTAAATAATTATTAAATAATTGCTGTCAAGCCTTCAGAAACAATGTAGCAAAACATGGATTTTAACTGCAACTAATTGGTATTCAAGGTGCTTAGAAGAAAAAGAAAAAAAGAGCTGTTTCACACCTTAATGAATAGAAATACAAACACCTTCAAAAGATGAAGATCTTTTGTGATTACACTGAGGTGCAATTTTAATATTCTTTTTTGAAAAGATTATGACATTTGAAGAAGAGAAGACTCTTGGGGCTCAAACAGAAATACCCCTGTGGAAAATTCTGATACAGCAAACCTCCTTCCCAGTACACACTGTTCCCACTCCACACTCTGACAGGAAAGCAAAATGTTTCACAAATGACAAACTAACGTGAAGTGGAGATCTGGAAGTGAAAGGACACCACATAAAGCAAAGAAAATGTATCATAGGCATGAGAGGAAAAAAAAAAGGTGAAATAAAAAAGGAAAACTGAAATCAGAAATCACAGGTACCATGAAATATTGTCAAGAAAGGAAAAATTTGCATCTTCTTAATCAGTTACAAAGAGAAAGCTGGTAACTCTACCTTCATATAGTTCCATTAGACTCAAAATCCATTTAGTTTCCCACAAGTTTTCAGTGACACTGTGTCACAAACAGTAGCAGCAGTGTAAGACTTGTGATGACTGTCTCAAGTAATAAAGAAAAAATCACAAATAAAGCAGACAGAAAATATGCTGAATTAAAAGCTAGTTATTTATAATACTTATAAATACATAGGAATGAATGGCAAATAAAAAGGACTACTGACTAATTTTGGTAAATTCCAGCAATGGCTTGACCTTCAAAACCTGAGATAATTTTCTTTTATAGACTAGCTTTTTTTTATATCTTCATTGAAAAGCAACTTGAGTTATTTTTAAAAGTTAAAGATTAAATAATGCCTGGAATTAGTATTTAGGAATACACATTTTATTTTGGATAGTATGAACATTTAATATATTTCAGTCCTCAGAAAATGTCTGTTTTGTTCTGAATAAATTTTTTTGGATGAAATCTCTAAATAAAAAAGCTATCAGATATTTTCCATGTCAAAAAATGTGGAGGGCCTTTTACTCATTAGAAGGTGTGATTTTTCATGAAAAATTTCCTAATGGTTCTTCTTTTAAAGGAAATGTTTCTCCATCATGTGAAATGATGGAAAGGTGTGGAAGCATTCCTTCCAGTTAAGGGACATGTGAGCAACCCAGCCTTTGACTTAGCCTCACTCTAGTTGTGAGCAAAAGGCTTGTTAGGGTTTTGCAGTTTGATAAGAGGGTTAACTGAAGACAGTGTGCTGCCAAGAAGAGGAAGCCTGCTTGCAAGAGACCTTGACCAGGATGCCATGCAGCTGGATCAGCAGGAGCTGCTTGCCAGAGAGCAAACCACAAGTTGCAAAAAGCAGGAGAGACTCCATTGGCTTCCTGCTTGGGACTTCTATGAAAACTTCATGAACTGCAGCCAGTCACTGTGCTGTTGCTGGCACTCGCCTAAGGGAGTTAACCAATCACATGTCATCGAATGTTCTAGTGTTCTGTAGCTTTTCTATAAAAGGGATGCCTGCGCACAATAAACTGTTCAGCGTTTGATCACATTGATCAGTGTTGCATTGTTCCATATGCCCAACAGAAAAGAGGCAGCAAGCATGACATACCCCCTTTATTTGAAGATTAAGAGAGTGCCTCCTAATGTAAAAAATATTTCCAACAGTAATTATTTTAATCTATAACCTGGATACAAAATCCTGTGTGATTTTTAATATTGTTTTAATACATATTTGCAATGAGTTACTACAAAGAGCTAAGCTGGACGTAAATAAGGAAGTAATTTATTTGGTTTATAATGTTTAATGAATAATTGATGCTCTTTTTAACAGAAAAATGGTACTTTTATTTTTAAACACATGATTTATACAAAACATCTCTTTTGTTCACTTCTTTTCAGTACTGCTAGCAAGTATTTACTGTATTTGTAAAAGCAAATTTTTCAAGCACCTATGTACATGCTACGGCAAACTGCACAAGTCATTCATCTAGATGTTGTACCTAGTAAACAAATCATAGGACTTTCCTGTTGAAGAAGAAACATGAGCTCAGACTCACTTGTTTAGATTCATGGTATTTTTCAATATGATAATAATTCATAATAAAAGCATGGCAGATGAAGTCTTAAAATTTTCTGAATTATTTCCAGTAACATGTTATATGTTAATACAGAAGTGTTAGTTGTAGAAAGCATCAGGAAAAAAAAAGCAATGTGAGAAAAATAATAGGAAGGCTATGAATTTATTCAGTAAGTAAGAAAATGAGGAAAAATACAAAAAGTAAACAAAAGCAGAAGATATTGTTTGTCATTAGTCGTTAGTAAACTGCTGATGAATAAGAGCATTGGCTTGACAGGTATTTTTTTTTTAAACTGCATGGAAAAGTCATATGCTAATATTGGAGAGTGGTTATTGTAAGGTTTAATCTGCTTTTAAACATTCATGTGAAATACCTTCATGTGACACATCACATGAAATAACATCACTGGAAATACTTGAAGTGTAGACATGAAAAAAAAAAAAAAAAGAAAAAAATCAAACCAAAAACCAGAACCTAAAAATAAGCCTAAACCCCAGGGCTTCTTCAGCTGCAAAAATGTGCTCACAAACAAAAAAAAAACAATGAAAAAAAAGTTGTCCATCCTGCAATATACATAAGCAGAGGTGCATGTCTGTGTCAAAACTCATTGAACTGAAATTTTATCACATTCAATGGCTTCAGCCTAAGATAACTCACTCAGCTTTGTTGCACAAACCGTGCTACAGACTCTCTTTTGTCTCTTGAATAAGAATGTTACTACAGAGCCTGTGATTCATTCGATGAACAAATTCTGTGAACTCTTGATAAAAACACCCTTTTTTTTTTTTAAAGGTATATATGCAATAAGAACCCACTTTTATTACTTTAAGGAATGATCCTTATGCACAAGACATGAAACTAGTAATGAAGCACCTCTTCAGCTACGTAACCATCCATTTAGTATGACTTTCACAGTCATCTTAAAGCACAGCTGTCTGAGGCCTGAGAACATAAAAATATAATGTCAAAGAACAATGATTAGTAAGTTAGTATTCTTCCCTATTTTAAACCTGCTCTCTTCACTTTATTGGCCTGCAGCAAATTGATGGAGGGGTACTACCTTTTGGCATCTAAAAAACTGGTTTTTTTTATGTCATTAGCACTGTATTTTGGGGACTTTTTAGTGTTTGGACTAATGTTTATGCTGATTTATTGGTTTTTTTCTTACTTTCTATTAAAGTTTTTAACCTCTTCATTGGTGAACATTAGCTGTTTATGCAGTCCTATAGAAACTGCCTGCAAAACTGCAGGAAACTGCATATATGTATGGCTTACATGGGGTCTAAAAAGAGCTCACTACAAATCTACAAACTATTATTTAAATATTTCATGCTACTGTGAAAATATTAATAAATGAAGCTTTGTGACATTCAAATGTCATACAGATGGTGGCACAGGAATGTTCAAGAAAATTAGTAATCTCAGATTGTGATCCTGTGGGGTTCTAATTATAAAACATACTTATTTTCTGTAACATTTTATGATATAACAGTATTTTGAAAATGACTGTATTAAGAGCATGACATTTACTGAAGTGAATAAGCTCTTCATATGTAAAGTAATTTCACTATAGCTTATTGAGCAAAACAGAAACTTTAGAAAGTTCTTTAATACAATCATAGAATCATATAATCATACAATCATAGAACAGTTAGAATTGGAAAGGACCTTAAGATCATCTAGTTCCAACACCCCTGCCATGGGCAGGGACACATCACACTAAACCATGTCACC
>JANRGW010052460.1:0-13083 GCA_024733675.1 Psilopsiagon aymara
ATCCCTCCAGGAGCAGAGGGAAGAAAAAGAGGGAAGTGAGTGAACAAACTGCGTGGCTGATTTATGGCCTAAACCACAACGAAACATATGCATAACTTACATTCATTTTTGAACAGGTTTTACTACTTAAGTTGCTTACATTTTGACAGTCTTATCACTGTCTTTAATTGCCACCAATGATACTCTGTTAAAAAAGTTTCCATAGAAAATTTCCAGCGGTTTTCCTATTCAGACTTTAAGGAGAGGAGTGACTTCAAACGGAGATAACAAAGAATAAAATTCTTCTTTAGACACTTAATTCTAGGTCTGATGCCTACAAGTCAGTGATCTGATCACTTTGCATACATGCCTGTATGGACAGAGAGTCCTCAAGTTTCAAACTAAACCGGCCGGTATGGTCCCTGTTGGAGACAGTGACTGGCACTTAGTATTCGAAGCCAAGTGACAGCTACAGAGTGTTATTTTTCTAAGGCAGTTGTTTGTCAGTGTTCATGGCACACATGGAGGCTCCCGGCGCTGGTGCCTGTGCCAGCACAGCTGGGTTCCTGTCTGTGTGCCAGGGGAGCCAGGCCATGCTCCACACTGCCGGTTACCTCTGAGCTATCAGCAGTGAAGCTGATGTATCAATGCAGATAACTGCACCGACTGGTCAGCGTATCATTTTTGTGGGGGAGATTTCGGTTAGAGATGAGGCACAAGTTCTTCCCTGTGAAGGTGCTGAGGCTCTGGCACAGGGTGCCAAGAGAAGCTGTGGCTGCCCATCCCTGGCAGTGTTCAAGGCCAGGTTGGACAGTGGGGCTTGGAGCAACCTGCTCTAGTGGAAGGTGTCCCTGCCCATGGCAGGAGTTGGAACTGGATGAGCTTTAAGGTCCTTTCCAGCCCAAGCCAGTCTGGGATTCCTGTAAGGATGACCCTGTGAACATAAAAACAATTTGAAGGTTAAGGGACACTCTAGAAGGCTCTTTTGGAGGTAAAAGCATCCTTACATCCCAGTGCAATTCTCTCAGGCTTTCTAAAATCAAAATGACTAAAATGATAATAAAACCATGTGAACTTGATGGAAAATTTAATCATAAATAAGCATTAACTATTCAATGATTCTGTGATTAAAATATAAAAAGCCACCATACTGACAAACTGTAAAGTTACATCTACACCAGAAACAATGACTTTAATAAAAGACCTGCCATCAGCCATCCTGTGCTGCTCGCAGCTGGGCTGAGGAGCAGGTGTGAGGCTCCTGGCTGCTCCCACCTGGGGTACAGGAAGGCACACGCAGCTTGGCTGGGAACAGCAGCACCCGGCTGCCTGGCACAGATCAGGGGTGGTGGGTATGGCCCATGCAGGCCTCGTGTACCCTGCCCATCACACCCCTGCAGGACACGCTTCCATGGAGTGTTTCCTCGTACCCGTGCAGCCACTGAACCACTCGCCCTGCACTCTGCAGTGCTTGGCTCTAGTGCTCTGGGTGCACCTGAGCAGCGGAAGTGTGAACACAGAGGTGTGGAGCTAAACTTTAAACTGGCTTGGGTGCAAGCAGCAGCACTGAGCAGCACAAGAGCAGCAGCATGTGCTGATTTACTATGCAGAGCAGCCCTGCTGCTTTAAACCACCCCATGTCTGGCTCCCTTGTTATGTTCTTCTTTCAGCACTGGGATGACTAATACTCATAAAACATAGTTGTCATCCCTCACTTTAAAAAAGTTTGCTAGATATGTCAGTAGTCTGTATTCCAGTGCTCTACAAAAGAGCACAGAGAAGTGCTTCGGCTGACAGAAGCCTCAGGTGCCCTCCCCACCATGTCCTGCCATCACAAGCAGTGCTTGGGCAGCTCTGGCCGCACCAGCTGGGCACCCAGCAGGCAGCACCCCGCACGCCAAAATGCTCCCTGAGTTGTAACAAGTGACACTGTCACCTCCACAGAGGCCTTGCACCTAGGTTTTGGCAAAATTGCAGATTCATGTTCCATTACAATGCCAAGAGTTTGGTAATTGCAAGAGTTCAGTTATAAAATCTGTGTTGTTTGAGCTTGTGCCTTTTTATAATTATATTGCTGTATCTTTCTCTGTACATGTAGACTTGTATCATCTGCAGCCTTTGAAAGTATATCTTACTTGACTGGACTTCTGGGTAGAGCCATGGTGGAGCAGTTCAAATAGCTACATTATTTCAATTTTCTGTCAGGAAGCCAAAAAATCTGCTTGAAACACAGATGGCTGTTTCCTATCATCATCTAGTGCCTCGGCTGATCCCTCACCCTTTCAACTTCATTCTCTGTAACAGTTTTCCCTGAGCAGGGAAGCTTTTGCACCTTCCTCTTTAAGGGAACAGAGCCACAAACTGCCAAGTGAGGATGCTTTGATTGTATATGAAAATGTCTTCATGATTTTCTTACCGCCTCAAGCTCCTGGTATTGTGAAAGTAACAATGTCATAGATATCTATCTATCTCACAGGTATCACCTGGCCTTCTGCCATGAGTACAGCATGACAAACCTAGTTTGTAGGGATTACATCCCCAAATTCTAGTCTTTCATGGCAGCAGCAGTGCAGCAGGGAATGCACTGGAGCCAGAGCTTGTCTGTGTAGCAAAAGAGGGATGTCTCCCCTGCAGGTTAGACTGCGCTGCAGGGGAGGCTGCTGAAGAAACCTGAAAGCAACAGGAACTTCTCTTCACACACAGCAAGTGGCATCACTGCCCACATCGTCGTACCCTTCCCCAGGTCCTACCTCACCTTACAAATATAACCTTGTCCGAGGGAGCAAAAAGCTGTATGATTTCATAAAAAGCTCCATAGTTTTTGAACCTAGAAAAGGCAGTCAAGAATGTTCTTTCATTACTTTGCCATTCTGTTCCTGCTGTTTAACTTGGGGCAAAACATCAGTTCTCCTTCACTGGACCTGGCTAAGCAAAGTTAAAACCAGTTCTCCAGATACATCTGAGCAACTAAGGACTGCCTGAATGGAAAGACCCTCTGCTACAACTTTGGTATAAAGCCACTGAGACGTTGACTCCTGTCAACTTCTCCACAATCTGGTAAAGACGCATGTTGTGTAATCACATATTTAACCATTGCTATGGTCTTAATTCTACTTCCCACTTTGTTCCTATGTATCTATATACAAGTCTCCACCTCCTCAAACTGTTTTCTCTTTCTTTAATAAAAAGAAACCAAAATAGTATTGGCAAGCTTCTCAGAGGAATCATCTTGTGGATAAGACTTGTGGCTAACAGAACACCGCACAACAGGGATGAGAACGTTGTATGAATAATTTCCTGTATCTGACACCAGCAGCAGGACACAGATGCATTAAGACAGGCCACAGAGCTAACATATTTCAGGAAAACATTTGTACTACTACTTCTAATGTATCAGTAATAAGTGTACATGAAAGCTGAAAACGTCATTATTCTTAACTGCTGTTAAACCAGTGACTATGCAGGTACCTGTCAGTGTTCAAAGAACTTTTCTGTTTCTTTGCTGCAACCCTGTGCTGCTGTACATACTGCCCTGCAAAATCCTGCTTCAGAAAATTCACCATCACTACAGATAAAGGATGTACACCAAACTTTATAGATAGGTAAAATTACCAGGGAAAACAATACTAAATTCCTATTTTCAATGGTTAGGTTGATTCCAATCTGTGTCCTACACATTCGGTTTATGCTTTTTTAAATACATGTAGTAGGAAAGCAAACTACTCCTTTTCAGAATTTGTACATACATTGTATGAGATAAAAAATAGAAATTAGCAATAAATTGACTTTGTTAATGGAAAACCTGTAATTTTGTAGATCTGTGAAAGGGCAACAACATTTCAATTGATGGGAAACTTTCATGTTTCTGAAAACATACTGTAGTACATGTATTAAATGTAGGAAGAGTTAAGCTATCTGCTTCCGGAGAGATTATTCTGATTTGCAAGGACAGAAAACTGAGAGACTTTATTCCTTCAATTTACATACACCTTTGTCAGAACTAATAACCCAGTTCAAAGACAAGAAGTTTCACAGTATTTAACGATATGGCCTATAACATGTCATGCTGTTTGAATTCATATGATCTTATGTATTTGGGCATCAAAAGCCCTTTATTTTTCTTAATTAGAAACACAGATTCAATGCAACTTGCCTAGAAAATAAGTTCAATTCATACACATTACCTCTGAGCCATGAGAAATAGCACTGATTGAGCAGGGCTGTTTAAATCGCTGTGGTTGGCAGTGTTCATCAGCGAATTTGTTTACAAAGTGGAAAGAATGAGATTCTGTCAAAGAATGAAAAATAAAAGCTAGACTTCTTAGGATGAGGAGACATCTGTCTTTTTCTATTTGTAAATGCTGACGAGCAGGGTTTAGGGAGGGCTAATATCATCCATTCATCTTAATTAAAGAGTTAATTGCTCGTGTATCCTAATTTGGTTAGCTGATCTTAGGAGCATGAAAAGCTTTTGCTTCTATGTATTTTATTGACCACTATAATGACATCATCAGTAAGACTCAGGATTTATTCATGCCTCAGCCTAAACTCATAACTTTAATAGCCTCCCACATGATAAAACTTTCAAGAGGGAAGGAGTTCTTTAGCATGGTACAGAATACCGAGAGGTCTGTTCAGCCCCTGTTCAGGAACTGTTAAAATGTCTCAGTTCAGCTGTCATTGAAGTATTACTTCAAAGTCTAGAGTCATGAAGATAAGTAAAAAGTAATTTTAAAGACTAGTTCTCACCAAATGTATATATGGAAATAGCATAAAACATCTAAAAATTGCATATCAAATATGAGCAAGAGACTTATTACTATTCGGTTTCTCACATCTGTAGTCATAGTCAAGTAAGCACTGACACAAAAACAGACAAGTGAGGTTGGCAGCATGTTCTGTGGATTAAAGACCAAATTGGTTTAGTCATGTGTCTTACACCACAAAGAGGGGATACTCAGATCTAAGGAAAGACCAGTTAAATAGCTCAGAAATCTGTGAGGTTTTCCTGTACAATGCCTTTTAACATTCATTGCAATTCCTGATGTTATTTCTTAAAGATTCTTCATAAGAATGAAATTCAATTTTACACAAGAGGAAAATGGACAGTACTACTGCTTTTTGATTAATCAGCTGAGCAGCACTTCAAAATGAAAGGAATAAATTACAAAACATAATAAATGATATTCACTTATCCTGCTAATGAGTCTTCAGAACTGGTCTGTTTATGTTATGCTACTTTCATGGGATCAATTTCTATTGCTAATAATGCACATAACTTACATAAAGGGTTGAACCAGCCTTTAAAATGCACCATGAACCAAGCATAGCTCAGCCTAACACAGTCTCACATGCTGTGAGCGTGTACTTGGAAACAGTCACAGGGTAGCTTCTGCATGCTCTCCTGACATATCCAGAATCAGAAGAATAACGTGATAGGGTGCTACAGCTCATCCGGCTTTATGAACATCATGATGGACCTCACTTTGTGGTTTCTTTATGCAGTTTAAGCTTCTCAGCTGACTGGTTCAGAGGCCAGTACTGGCTCCTGTGCTTTCTCTGACAGACTGGAGGTTTTCTGTTTAATACTGATCAGGTTTCCATGTTTTCTCAGGAAACTTTCTGTAAAATAGAATCAAAAATTCTAAGAGCCTCTGTATGATATGAATATAAGATTACATTGCTCCTCTCATGGGAAAGCAGCCAGCAAGTCCAGGCTTGACTGACTATGATGCAGTGGACCCTGTTGCCCCAGATCAAAGTAGCTGGCCCCAGAGCCAGAACCAGTTTGCCTGTGACAGTTTGATGCTGCCTCCCATATAATTAGCCTTGCTGAGAAGCAGCATGTGTGAACACAGACACAGGACAGCTGCTAGGTCTCCAGTATGATGCCATGCGGCTCAGGAACATGCCTGCAGCCAGCTCACGCATCTGTACAACTGTACAAGAGAGTGCAGTGTGTAAAGTGAAGAGCACTGGAAAGCAGGACATTTGTAGGCCATCACCCAATTCAGAACTGCCCAGCTGGGTAACCTTTAACAAGTTGCTTCAGCCCACTCTGTCCCAGTTATCTCCCAAATCACCTGTATTGCTTTTTAGAAATACTTTGAGATTCATCCATGGAAAGGTGCTGCTGCTAACAGAGTTAAGCAGTAGTGTTATTTCTGAATAGCTCACTACTAGAAAAAGCAACATGGTCAGTGTAGGGGGTTTACAATCAGAGAAGAGGACAACAACTGAGGTTGGATGGGTCCTCAGGAAGTCATCTGTCCCAATCCTGAACTTAATATAGGGGTTGTTCCAGACTTGAAAAGCTCAAGGAGGGAGACTTTGACACCTCTCTGGGCAACCAGCTCCCGTGCTGAACTATCTTCAGGGTGAGGATTCTTTATGTCAAGGTATATCTATGGCCATGATAATAGAATTCCTCAGTAGCGTATGGAATCATACCCTACTATACCATAATATACCATACTATACCATATACTATAACCATACCCTTCCTACAATCATCTTTTACAGCTCAGCTCCAATTAAAAAGACTTTTTAAGTTAAAGTTTGTTCCAGTTTATTTGCACTCCAAGCAAACTATCAGTCAGTGTTTCTGTCATCTGCTCCAGACTGTTTAGTGCAGAATCCTTAGAAATGCTGACAAGGTAAAAATTAATCCACTTCTCTGCCATTTGGGCCTCTGTGCAACAATATTTTTACAGATTCCCTTTTACACCAGCATGGCACAGTGGCACTTAGGCAGTGCTACCCATAGGCGCTGTAGCCCTGCCTCCTGTGCTCACTGACACTCACAGAGTTAGCTCAGAAATCTGCACCGCACTGCCCTGACTGACCATGTCTGCAGCATGGTGTTGTAACCAGGGAGCTGCTCAGACCCCATCTGAGCCTTCAACCATGCCAATGCCTGCCCTGTCAAGAGCTTAAACACACAGGTCAGTGACCTTGGAAATAGTTTTAAGCAACTGTAGCTTTTCTATCAATTTTAAATCTGTCATTATCTCCAGTTTCTATTTTTTTTTTCCCTCTCATGCCTATATTAAAACTACAAAGTTATTTCCTAAACACTTATGGGAAAAGCTAAAAAATATTCTTGGATACAGACTGTGGACTAGAAGCAGTGACTGTCACTTTTAAAAGCTACTTTACATAGCATTAAAATAGAATGTCAGTAAAAAGAAAGGCATAACATTTTGTTGTTCAAGAGAAACACTTTGGAAAATGCTGAAATAAAATCTCTAGTGGCTTGTGAAGTATTTAGTTCAGTTGTTTAGCAACAACACCTTTTGATCTGCAAAGCTTCTGTGGTATCTTAAAATAACCTAAAAAAGAAAGTTCTTAAAGTTTCCTTTGACTAGCTAAAACCACCTGCTGTAGTGTGAGTAGCAAGTAGAGGTTCGTAAGCCCAACCTTCTTTTGAGATAACATATTTTTGAATTACTGTACTGAAATTTTTCTACACTACATCAGGCAGTGGCTAGTGGAACTTCTTACAACATTACTAGCTTACTAATAAACATGTGCATGAAGCGGAACAGTGCATAGAAGTTATAATTCTTTGGCTGTGCCTAGTAACATAAACAGGTCTGATACCATCAGCTGAAGAATTGAGGAATTAAACCATTGGAAAGAATGATGTAAAGGATTGGACATGCTAAAGGAGTTGGTGAAAAGAAATGCTAAGAAATGGAATGGCATTCAGAAGTGAAGAAATAGTCCCACAATGGTTTGAGAATGGAAATAAACGTAACTATGAGAAAATGCTTCATCAACATAAGAGCAACAACAAAGCTGTGAATCTGAAGATAAGCAAAAACTGGTTTTGAAGAAAAAAATAGTGTGCTAGGTAGGACTTCAAAGACCAGAAAAGATCTAATAGACAGAAATGAATAATACAAAAAATACAAAAGAAGAGGGACTGAAAAAAATAATGCAACACACAAGATCAACTTACTCCATATCCCTGGTATTACTCTGTTAACCCTTTCGTGCAGACACTGTGAAACCAGTTTAGTGATTATAGAGAATGAATATTTAGTCACCCCAGCAGCTGGCTGTCTGCAGTCAGCTCCGCAGTTCCTCTCCCAAGCCCTTCACCCTGCGCTTCACCCCACTCCATATCTCTAGCAGCACACCTGCAGTTCCTTTCCCCACTGGAAGGCACAGCAGCTGCCATGCCCAGCTCTTTATCACTCTGCTCCCATGCTTGCCCGAAGAATGGACAAAGGCCTTTTCAGAAAGAAGCCACACAAATCCCTGTGTCCTGGGTGGAAAGCCCACCTGATATTGCATTTCTAATCACAGCGAATAGGAGACAATGTATTCAAAAGAGGGACATAGAGTAGGTAATTAAATGTCATATTGGTTCTAGGGTAGAAGATGCTGCTATTACAATAAATCTGGGTTTGCTAAATTCAAAACCACCCACCAGAATAATTTTTAAATGAATTAAAGGGAAATAAGCAGGTAAAGCTATGGCTTTATGCAAAACACACTGCAGCATTCTTCGGTCTTGGATCTGAATCACTCACACAAGGAGGATTTTTGTCACTGACATAGCAGAACAGAACTAGCTATTAATGGACTAAAAATTAGCTATTTAGACATTATTCCCCCAAATGTCAAAATAATTCTAAATCCAGGGAAGATACATAACACCATTAATCTACAGTCAGATAGGATGGTAGGCAGATATGGAGTTTAAATGGTGCTGAAGAAAATGAAAACTCAGTGGTTACCACGCAGAAAACAAGATTTAAATGAAAAAAACTGTGTCTAACACAAGTTCAATGGTAGATGAAAACAGAAAAGAAACTTTTGTGGAATTTCAGTTCCAAAATTTTTGTGTGGTTTTTTTTTTTTGTTTGGGTGGTTTTCCAGAATTTCACCCCAACAGCTTACTTCACATCTCTGGGCATGTAAGGACAGGAGCTTTTCAATGAGAAAATCCTGATTCACGCACTTCTACGTACCTATTTCGATCCCCTTTTTCAAGTGATTTTGGATGCCATTTCGAAAGTGTGTATTGTTTTGTTTCAGTATATAGCATGCCATAAAAATCTAATTCTGTTTAGCAGGGCCAGATTCCCAATGCTTTGATTTTAGGCAGTCATTTTCACAGAAAAGATCCTTTATATGTCATTACTAATGACATTACAACCTTCTCCTGCTACCCTCAAGAACTAGCTCTTTTGGAGCAGATGATATTTGACATCTTAGTTTGCAATTTCAGAAAAAGGCAAGAGAACAGAAACTATCCTATAAGAAAAAATGGCTTCAGAACCTGGTAAATATATCATGTTTCTATGGTGACATGTTAAAAATTGGCATATTTGAATCAAGAGTGTACCTGCTTTGTGATTAATTGTAGATGTCAATACCTAGAGGTACCTGCAAGGCAATTAGTACTGTACTTGCCTAAATGTCACCCCATTGTAAATACAAAAGGGAAATAAATAGACAGATTGGCCTAGTTCATGTTGTTTGGATTTGGAACAAGAATCTCAAGAATGTGAATCCTAATTTAGCCTATTTTTTAGTATGTGCTGCTGATAAGCTACAACAGACTCCTCTCTTATGTTTTTTCTGGTACACTGTGAGGCCAGCGCCACCCATCTCTCAAAAATGCAGTGTGGAGGGAGATCCATAGTAGTCAAAGCCATGATCAAACTGAATCCTAGCAAAACCAGACCTATGCAAATTTCTTTGTTTTCTTTGTCACTGGAGGCCAGGTTGCAACATTTTATGATAGGCTTTACAGGGGCCAGTTAATTTCATAAACCTTTTCTGTCTTGTCTTCCCCAATCTTACGGTCTTGTGAAGAACTGAGAACTGAAACACGACTATAGGTTGAGTTAGGGAAGTGGCAGATGGAGCCTGATGTCACTGCTGTCCATACAAGATTGAATATACATTGCCAGGACATCTATGAAAAGTGACGTTTGATAGTTTAACTTCTGTAAGATAAAAAATAAAGTTGATCACCCCCCTCGTCTCTTTGTATTCAATTGTGTTTTAATTCTGGCAAGTAACTATACCCAAAGATGGGGGGAGAGGGGGGAGGCTATTCTATTTCATCACATGGCCAAGATTTTATTTTTTCCAGCATTTTTCTCCTTTTATTTATCACATATTAGCTGCTGGTGGCCTTTGGAAAGCTAGCAGATCATACGATGCTGGCTCTCCTTCTTTCCATCTGCTATCCTGCATAATAAGAGAACTAAAACATATATTAAATATTACTTTTTTATGAAGCTAATTAGTACAGATGCTTCAAGAATCTGACGTGATCATAAAAGGTTTTGTGACAAAATTTCTCTGTTAAAGTAAAGCTCATCTAGAAAGTTGGAAATCCATGTCTTTAAGGATCTTTCATTAGTAGGACACACTAAACAATGATCACTGCTGTACGATGAGAGACAAATTAATGAATCAAACATTACAGATTTCATCACATTGGTTCATTTGCATTTAAGCTGGTTTCCAGCTCTGTCATGCATTTGCTTTTAAACGAGCCCCTGTGGATAGTGCTGCAATGTTTGATTCATTAATTTGTTTCTCAGTGTACAGCAGTCCTCACTGTTCAGTATACAGTGAAATACTTTGAAAATATTTGTTTTAACAACCTATCTTTTATTTTAACATGGAAATAATAAAACCCTGAAGAAGAAAATGCTGGCCATTTTGTGACATAGCCTCTGCCAAATCTCCCAGTTGCTGCCCCAGCCCATCGTTATACCACTGTGATATTATCTGGATTAAGTCTTCACAGCTTGCTTTCGCACATTCTACAATTTCATAAAGCTTTGAGCCAGCTTTTTGGGTTAGTGTTATGATGCCCAATTCAGCTCCTGGGAAGTTAAAGGTGGCTTTAAGCCTTTACGCTCTGAACCTTGGATCAGTCCCAAAGAGTGACTTAGATCAGCCTCCTGGATGCTCGGTGACATTCTGCCACTACTGTGCCTAGTACACTGGTTCCTCCACATTATAACAGAGTGAGTTGCTTGGCAAAGTCAACTCTGTGAGAGCTGCAAAACTTTGGAATTGGTTTTTGGTTTGTAACAGCTTGAATTTGGTGACCTTACAGTACGTTCAAAGCACCATCTGTTTTAGAAGAAAAGAGAGGCATGTTCCCTAGCTGGTCAGCGCATGGAGACAAGTGTTTTGGTAATTAGCTGGGTAGTTGAGTTCTCAAGCCCCTATTTGAACCTCAATTTTTTAAGTTTGTGCACTTGAATACAACACTAATTATACGTGTACAGCTTTGTTGTAGGGATCATTGCTCATGTTTAATTCTAAAGAAATAAATAACATGTAGCAAACGAGAAAGATGGAAGCTGGTTTAGCAGGCAGTAGGAACTGTAAAGCAAAAGGCTTCTCTAGCTAGACTTCCCTCCTCTAACATGACTGTGATGGATTGTAAGGTTATAAAGGCAAGCCAAGACAATACATTTGGACTATGGGATTCATGGAAATGAGAGACTAATTAAATGAGTTTTCTTTTTCATGAAACAGGCATGTTTTTATATACTGAGAAATGAAGTTCAGTAGCTTCAGCATGTTGCATTGCATAAGCATTTTCCCCCCACTTTGATTTTTTTCTTTTAAGACTCTCTCTGAGCAGTGTGTTATATGTAAAGAACAGGAGGAAAGTAAATGTGATTGATACCAAACAAAATGTAAGCCATCAAAACAGAAAGACATCTTACACCTATGTTTCAGAGATCTTAAAGAGAAATTAGCATAGTTCTCATGCTGCTTACTCCAAGTAATCCATAAAATCAACAGTACACTTAGAAAGACCTAAAAGAAACAACCGCCCCTGCCCCACTGTCAAGCATAACCAGCAAAGCTACAGTATGCCAACCACAACTAACACAAACCTACCCTACAGCCAGAAGAATATGATACCCAGAGAGCCTAAGTGGGCTGATACGAGACACTTGCTCCACCAATTAACATGCCAGAGAAAGGCTGTTTCCATCGCATCAGAAAGCCCCTGGGAAAGGCTATTCATTTTCAGTGCCTGTGTGGAAAGTAGGGATGAAGTCTGTAAGGGACACCCACACATCTGGAAATACAGCTGCATATTTGTCCTTTAGGACATTTAACGTTTAACATTTGAATGTTTACCTGGTATTTTCTGCAGCAGAAAATGGCTTGGTTTCTCCTTACAAATGCAGTAAATGTCATATTTAACCGCATCCTTAATTCTACCCACAAGGAATTATATAATGGGAGATTCTAAAAATTATTTGAAAGGCTAGAGTCATTTGAATGCTTATTATGAAAAATGTACCTCATTGGAAAACATGTGCTGTTTTTTTTAAACAATAATCTCCACATTTTTCTTCCTTGAAAGATCATATTTCACAAAGACAGATCAAATATTCCCAGAGAAAAGCTAGGCTGACTTCATATGAACATAAAAATCTATAAATATTCTTGTAGGAGCTTGCACAATCCAATTACAAGACAATTTTATATTAAATGCCCAATTAGGTCTTGCTCAAGGTAGAAATCACTTGCTTATACGTGTAAATATACTGAACCAATAAATATGGCAACAAATACTCAAAAAGACTGGCAGTAAGATGAAAATGTGGAACTCACTGTCAAGAGCATGTTAACTACACAATACTATTGTTTTCTCCGCAACCTCCCACCACATTCATATGGAGCTACAGCAATAATGATGGAGGAGGAAATAACTCTTTCCATGAGTAAATGTTTGCGCTGTCCTACTATCTTAACCATAAGAAACTTCTTCTGTGGTTGCTTCTCATAAAATGCTTCCAGTGCACAGTCTCTTAAAGTAGCTGACTGCACAGAATCATAGAATAGTTAGGGTTGGAAAGGACCGTAAGATCATCTAGTTCAAACCCCCCTGCCATGGGCTGGGACACCTCACACTAAACCATGCCACCCAAGGCTCTATCCACCCTGGCCTTGAACAGCACCAGGGATGGAGCGTTCACAACTTCCCTGGGCAACCCATTCCATTGCCTCACCACCCCTTACAGTAAAGAATTTCTTCCTCATATCCAATCTAAACCTCCCCTGTTTAAGTTTGAACCCATTACTCCTTGTCCTATC
>JANRGW010052462.1:0-41512 GCA_024733675.1 Psilopsiagon aymara
ATTCACAACTTCCCTGGGCAACCCATTCCAGTGCCTCACCACCCTTACAGTAAAGAACTTCCTTATATCCAATCTAACTTCCCCTGTTCAAGTTTTAACCCATTACCCTTGTCCTATCACTACAGTCCCTAATAAATAGTCCCTTCACAACATCCTAATAGGCCCCCTAGCATTATTATATGCCCCTCCATAGGGGAATTCCCTCTACTGTTAGAGTGCATTAATAGGTTTTCTCCGCTTTCTCATCCCTCACCATGTATTTTAAGATTTCTCCTCCCATTAATAATTTAGCCTTTTTGGAAGATGCTAACTTGAGAGTGGATTTTTTTCACAGCTGTTGTCGAAATTACTTGACTTTCTGTGTTAACTGTCAGTTTGCAGTATACTTCTATGTTACAAGTTTTATTTGTAATTTGACAAAAGGCAACATTCATTTGCTTTTTTCATTTTTTCATGCAAGAAGCAAAAAATTCTAGGCTACAACCTGTATCAAATGGAAATGTAAAATCAGTAGGACATACTGAGTAGACTGTTAGAGGGTTTTGTGTTCTTTGATCATCTTAATGTTCAGAAATGTCTGCCAAAACGGAATCGTACCCAATTTTCATGTCCATATCCTTTCCACAGGATTAAGCATATTCGAGATTTCATTATCCAGTCCCGTCCAGCTTTTGCAACAACTGATTTTGTTCTTGTGACTACCTTTCCAAATAAAGAGCTAACAGATGAAAGCCTGACACTACAAGAAGCAGATATACTTAACACTGTGATTCTTCAGCAATTAAAGTAATCGGACGGTTGTTGATGCAATAGGGGAGCATGCTGTATTGTCATACGGTGTTTCCAACAGATAAAGAAAAGGAAAGATCTTCTTATCCCCTCTTCCATGGATCAGATTTTTGGGTTTCATGTCTTCCAGTGATAACATATCTAACTTTATTTTAATTTCTCAGTATTGTTCAGCCTTTTTTCAGTGTTAAAATTAAGCTTCTGTTTGTTAGTATGTTTCAAACCACATCTTGTACTAAATGTGAAATGAGAGATGGCTTTGACTCTTCCACTATTTTGGGGGTGGGGAGAAGCATTTTTCTGAAGGGGACATTATCTTTAATACAGTTGGTAAGATTTGCACTATGGAAATGTATTATGCTGCAGTGACAAACAGCCATTTGAAGACTTAGCCTGTGGGTGATGTTTACTTTCCAAGCTGTATTAATACTAAGGTGTTCTATTTAATAGGTGGAGAGATAATTAATGCTCTAATGTAATTTTTTGTATATTCCGTTTGTATTGTTTCATGGTGCAGTATAATATTTATATTCTAGTTTTTAATGTAATTTTCTCTGTAGCACATGAGTGAATCAGTGCAGGAGATGCAAACCTTAGCTATTGCAGACTATAATAGATTGCTCGCATTTGTATTCTAGTTGTTCTACTTGTGGTGAAAATAAGTATGACTTTTTTTCTTCTTGAGGTTAGAAAGTGGGATTACACCACTGTCATCTGCTCTATCCCGTTTCACCACTGAAGAAATCCTGTGATTTAGATTTCGTGAGAGTAGGCCTATGGTCACTTTGAACCTGAATATGCAGTTGAACCCTGTGCAGCTACATAAACAGTTACTTAAATTATCCCAAATGAAAAAAACACCCAGGTGCACAAACACAGAACTCGCTTGTGCTGTCATTTGCATACACAAAAGTAGATGTGTTGACTGGTCATGTATTTTTGACCTGTATTTCAGGTCTTTATGTTTGGACTTTTGGCCAGAGGCATTTTGTAATATTCAGCAGGGGTTTGGTTGTATGGCTTTCACTATACTTTTTTGGAAGCTGCATAATTAAACCCCTTAATCTTTGAAATTCTATATTTTTTCAAATAACATGGCCCTGCACTGCAGTATGCAGGTAGGAGTCTTATGCTGTGGGCAAACTGGCTGCTGTGCTTTAGTAGTATGCAGTTTTATAGTATTCTTGGCTTTATATCAGATGAGTAGATCTCACTGAAGGAGGGTAAATGGGCTGTATCTCTTGTACAAGATATGTGTTAAAAATGCTGTTTTCACTGATTATTTTATTCTGAAGATACTTATTTATGCTAATAATTGCTCAGTATATTTGGTTAATTTACATTTTTACCTCAAAGTAGATCTTTGAAAGAGTAAATTTGAAACATGTAATTGTATTTGAAGTATTTTGTTTTGTAATCTGAATATCTGCATGATTTTAATCAAAATTCTTTTCATGTGCTAAGTAATTAAAGTTTTAAACTAAAAATACTATGGGAAACACTGTTGTTTTCTTCCCATTTTATATTGTGTTGAAGTGATGATTGTATTGTGTGACAAATATTTAAGCCTAAACGGAAAGGAATGGATGTTTACTTTGCCTGTATTTTATACACTAACGCTTCTCTGTGAATGCAAGGCCAAAGTCAGAATTGTGGCATCAGTCTTGGGCAGTCTGTGGTTTGGGCATATTTCAGTTCAGAATATAGGTAAAGTTACATTGCTTATTACTTCTGAAGACTATTACTAATTAAACTGAATTATGAAGGACAGTGGTTAACTAAATTGTTTTTCCTCCCCCCCCCTTATTGTGCCAGAACCCACAACTGTATATTATCATCATCGTTTTTTTTCACATAGCTGGTAAATTTTAGTGTTCAGTAGCAGCCGAGAGTAACTGGGGTCCCAGTAGTTGACATTATTTTTCAAGCACTAAGAAAATGTATCAATATCAGTGCTTGTGTTTCGATATTTCACTACTTCTTGGTACTTTAAACCTGATAGAATCTGTGTCTTGTAATTGAATGTCATACCTTTTGTTAACGATAGATTCTCACTCACATAGCTAACAGCTTGGCATTTTTGGTACAAACCAGTTATTTGAATAAAGTCCTAAGTGGATACACAGTTAAGACTTGCTACAAGGGAGAAAGCTGATGAAAGACTGAAAGAAGGGAGAAGGAACTTTGGAGAGGATGATGATCTTTCCCTCACAGCAAGGCTGCTGAGCTTCTTGGAATTCCTCTTAGCCTCCATGAAGTACAGGTAATCCTGCCACTTGCTTTTGTGGGCAGCTCATGAAAGGTGCAGGCTTCTCCTCTGTCTTAACTAGAAATCCTTTGTCACACAATACTCAAATAATGCACAACAACGTTTTCTCTTAAGAAAATGTCTCTGGACCCTAGTACTTGTTTGGTTTTGGGGTTTTTTTATTTGTTTGTTTGACTGTTTTCATTTGGACACTACCATCTTTGTAATCATAGTTATTCTGGTCAAATGCATGAGTCTTGTTGGGGATTTGAGACCACATTGAGGCATTTGCAGTCATTCGGCTTTAATGAGACTACTGGACACACTTGTACAATTACCATATATTAACAGCTACCTCATGCTGTGCTTGCTGTCTGGGAAAAATCTGTCCAATATTAAATTAACCAAGAAAGAGCATGGAAGCTCCCTGCTTAGTTTCTTGCGCTAAGCTAAAGCTCCCGTGATCTTTAAGTTGTATTATTTTGTGAGGGGAGAATAGACACAGATACATCTTCCCCTTGCTCATGGTGATTAAGCCTGGCAGGCCTCAGCATTGTCATGCACACCAAGAGCAGTAAGCTTGTGGTGTTTCTCTGGGATGTATGTAGTTGGAATGGGTTCCTGGAGAGATTAAAAGTAGGAGTGGTACTATTTAGCTGCTTATCAATTATCTGAAAATAAACTTTGAAAACCCAAAGATCAGTGCAATGATAAACAACAGTAGGCAGCAACTGTGTTGAACGTTTAGTGAACTATGCCATCCTGAGGGACCTTGACACACTTGAGAGGTCAGCCAATGCCAACCTCATGAAGTTCAACAATGCGAAGTGCAAGGTCCTGCATCTGGGTCAAGGCAATCCCAGGCCCAGCTACAGGTTGGGTGGAGAAGAGATTTGGAGCAGCCCTGCAGAGGAGGATTTAGGGATGTTGGTCAATGAGAAACCAAACATGAGCCAGCTTCAGTGTGCACTTGCAGCCCACGAAGCTGCATCAAAAAGAGCGTAAACAGGAGGTCAAAGGAGGTGATCCTGCCCCTCTGCTCTCATGAGCCCTCACTGGCAGTACTGTGTGCAGTTCTGGTGTCCTCAGCATAAGAAAGATGTGGAGCTGTTGGAACAAGTCCAGAGGAGGGCCATGAGGATCATAAGGGGGCTGGATGAAGACAAGCTGAGAAAGTCGTGGCTGTTTAGCCTGGAGAAGAGAAAGCTGTGTGGAGACCTCATACAGAAGGAAGTGTTCCAATATCTGAATGGGGCCTACAAGGATGCTGGAGAGGGATTCTTCATCAGGGTCTGTAGTGATACGAAAGGGGCAATAGGTATAATCTGAAACAGGGGAAGTTCAGGTTAGATATAAGGAAGAAGTTCTTCACTGTGAGAGCCGTGAGGCTCTGGAACAGGTTGGCCCATTAAGTGCTAAATGCTCCATCCCTAGCAGTGCTTAAGGCCAGCTTAGACAGAGACTTGGGCAACATAGTCTAGTGTGAGGTGTCCCTGCCTATGGCAGTGGTTTGGACATAGATGATCATAAGGTCCTTTCCAGCCTAAATCGTTCTGTGATTCTATGAATGTCAAGTTAGGAGTCTGGAACCAACTGTGAAAGACACTAATAGCCTGGAAAGCACTGGCCCTGGAGAAGAATTGGACGACAGTAGGAAAACAATGCAGCAGAACTATTTACATCCCTTTGAGTTTTACAGAGTGACTTTGTAACAGACAGATGATTTTAATCCACGTGTTTGTTACTGGTGATTTTAATAGTTTATGGTGCTGATCCTGCTTGTTAAGAGCCTCAGAGATGAGACCAAAAAACCAGTGGAAATTATGAGTTACATATCTTAGAAGCATTCAAACCAGATATCTTTATCAGGAAGCAAACAGGTAACTTAAAGTGGGCAGTTACTTTGTAGAGGGAAATAAAGTATTATAGGACTGGTAGAGAGAAGCATAACAAGAATTAAAAGCTTGTACAAAACTGGAAACTCACTTCAGGTATTTTCAAAGTGAAATTAAAACAGATTTTTCAATGGTTGAACGCCTGGAATGAACCAATCTTGAAAAGCCACTCTGTCTTCTGTTTTTTTTTGTTTAATTCTCATTGTTATGCTGGCTTCATGTAATGTCTGTTTTAATTAAACCAAATTTATTTGGGTTTTGCTACTGAGACAAGGTAAATAAGCTGGGTTAGTTTTTGAAAAGCTTTGTTTTTTGTCCAGTCATACTTAACAAATTCTGCTGTACATTTCCTGTTTAAAGGCTGGAAACAGTATGTACCTCACTGTACATCTTCAGTATTTTCATTACAGTCATTCGGAAAAATGTCTGCTGAACTTCAGAGAGATGATTGACAGAACTCAGATTACAGACCAGAAGTCACCTTCCCACACTTACTTGCAACTCTCTTCCTCCAGTAATGGTCTTGTTCTGCCAATAATTGAAGAGGCCTCTGACAGCACATCTGCATGTTAGTTTCTTTCCTTTAAGATTAATGGTTTTTCATCTAAAACTGAGAAGTGGGAGGGTATCTGGGTCTTTTCTGTTTGCTGGGACCTGTCTGCTTTTGAGTTAAATTATGCGATCTATGAGCTTTTTGGGGTCTTTTTCTGGAGTACATGAAGATAGATGTGTTATTCTAAACCACATTAAAGTAAACTGAGCGAGACATTCTTAACTGTGGAATTAAAAAGAAGAGCTACTATTTTACATTTATAAATCTACTTCAGTCCAAATTAATTTGCTGAGCTCTTGGACCATTTAAAGACTAATGAGCAAGTACTCCCAAATGGGAATACACAGGAATCATTTTTCAGATATGGTGTTTTGAATAGAAGGAATTACTGAGGCAGGGCTGAGAAGCTGCTATTTGTTTCATAGAATTCTTAGTGTCTTACTAGCTGCTGACACAAAAAGTTTGATTGGCTAGTCTACAAAAAAAGAATTTGCGATGTTTATTAGCTCTATCCTAAAAATAACCAAATAACTGCACTTTGAGGACAAAATAAGTCTGAGTTCCAAATGAAATTTTAGTTGACTTTTTCAAGGTAATGGTGTCTCTGGTGTTTCAGACCAGTGGAAGCCTGAGAACTTTAGTGCCTGCATTGTGCAAACCCAGACCAAATGTTCCATTTCAGTGAACAGAATTCATTCCTGTTTATCTTGCTACTGTTCCTAATCAAGTTAAATTAAATCATCATTAATCGGAAGTTCACAATGTAAATGTCCTTACAGTGTTCTGTGCCAATGTAGTTAATCCATTTTAAATTAGATATTACAAATAAAAATCTCTGCCTGAATACAAAAATGCTAAGTGTTACTCTTTTTTGAAAGTTTGCAGTTAATAGAGAATAACTTAGGTAAGGTATTTTTTTCTACTTGCATTTGAATCATTCTCAGCAAGCTGGTTCTTGCTGAAAGAAACTGAGAAACTTTCACTAGAGAAGACTTTGGCTCTGAATGGAGAATAACGCTACCACTTTTTGTCCATGAGTGAGTACCTTGATAATGTGAATACTTATTTCCACTTATTACTTTTAACTTTTAAATATCAGTTCACTTGTTTTGAATGTGTCATATGTAAGCTTTCAACTCTTTCAACTATGAAATACTATTCTTGCCTGTTTTTATTAACATAGTGCTACTTTCCATGGCTATCTAAAAATAATTGTTGAAAGCAGAAGGAGCATAAGTGTATATAGGCAAATGGTTATGTTAAAATGTTTTTCACTAAATTATTTGCTTCCACTCTTGTAGTCTAATCCGTCTTCTTGTTTTTTAAGGAGTCTTCCTGAACACTGTTTCTCCTGGAAACAGGCACAGATCTTAGTCCCAGTTGGAACTGTTGGTAACCTTGGCCACCATGCAAAATATTGCAAGCCGGGGTTGGGTCTGTATGAGAGGAGGAGATGCTTCATTAGTAGAGATCAGAAAATTGACGTTAAAGGGAACTGCTCAGAATTAAAAAGTGAGGCTAAATCCTATCTTAAATCCCCACACTGGGAAAGTTCAGATGTATCACTGAACTGTGTATGCATATTTAAGGTTTATCTTTTCATCAACAAAAAGGGAAGGTGTCTGTTCTAACTTGATTTTAGTTCTTTGTGAAAATGGTAAAAATAAATTTTGTGTAATTGGCTCTCAAGGACAAAGTGCTAACTCTTCCTGACCTTACTGTACTGTGACCTGGTTTTAAGATAGAGGCTAACAATCCACCTTGTTAAAATCAAACGTAAAACTCAAAGGCCTGGAAACATTCTAGGTTTCAGCTAGACTTAACAGATAGGTCTGGCATCAGTCACAACCCTTAATGGAGGACTAAGCACTCTTATTAGGGATGTGCCTAAGGGAGATTTCCTGAATGTTTGTATCTTGCCCATTGTACATTAATCATGTCTGTCACATGGACAGAAGAAAACTGAAAAGATTCTTTACAATGTAATGATTTAAGGAGTTCATGTTACTGGAGTAATTTTTACTTGCTAATAAAAGGGTTTGATTCCAAAGGGGGGGGGGGGGTGTGGTGTGGGGTTTTTTTTAGTTGGGGTTTGGTTTGTGTGTCCTGGGTTTTTATTTTTCTTTTTTTGTTTTGGGTTTTTTTTTTGGTTGGTTGGTTGGTTTGGTTTGGTTTGTTTTTAAGGCAGTGCAATTCAGTTTCCAGGTTTCTGTCTGGATTTCTATGATCTATGCTTTCCTCCCCTCTAAAGCAGTTACTTAAATGAATGGAGCTAAAAAAGCGGAGGAGAAGGAACAGTAGGATGCATCAGTCTGGTAAACCTTGTGGCAATTTGAGCCTAAGAGGCAGAACAACCATGCTCAGCAAAGGCATGGAGGAGAGGATGCTTGTTTAATGGGGACCTGTAACGCATCCAGCTGAAGTAGGTAGCCACTGTTCCCTGAGAGGCTGGATCAGAGCTGGTACTCCAAGCTCCTGACACCCTCTTTTCTTCATTCCTGACTATCTATTAGTTGTGTATGCTGGTCATTCCTGTGCAGTAGAATAGCGCCTGCAGTATATCAGTTCTTACAGACAACTGTAGTGGTTTGCAAGAGTCTGTAACAAAAGGCAGACTTGAAGTCTTCCAGTTTCCCTCAATACCTTTCTTCATCTAGTTTTCTCAGCATAAGCCCCTCAGATAAACTAAGCAGTTAACCTGGGGACATTAAGCTAGTTTGGATTGTCTTTTCACCATGTCACTTGGAAATATTCCACTTGTCTTGCTTCTATTCAATTGTTTTTCAGACATGTGGCCAGAACAAAACAAGTAATAAAATCAAAATTTGTGTGTCTTACCTGTATCCCTTCTGGTAAGTTTATGATGCTGACGCAGCATTTCTTCCCAAGGACTCCAGCCTTGTGCCTTTCTCACACAGGCAGTACTCCTTCTTCAGGGCCACACTTCACTATGGCAGGATTTTATTAGTAGTATTGTTATTATTATTGTTTGTTTTCGCTTGCTTTATTAGCAAATAAAGTTTGATTAGTCATTGTGTATTCCATGCTGTGCAGATTTATCCAGTGTTTTTATGTTTCACATTTAAATCTGTTGATTATAAGACACCCTCCCAAGGGACTCTCAGTAATGTGTGTGGTTTACTTGGCTAGTGCTTTTGAATACCTGTTGTTGTAGAACTCAGCCTTTGGAATAGTGTTCTCTCTATTTTTGTGGAGGTTTTTGTAGTATCTCGTGGCCCAAATTAAGAAATAAAGCTTGGGTTGCACGTATGATGAAGACATGATGTAGGTCATAGTGTCAGCAAAGAAATGTGAGAAAACTAGAACCTGGAAAAGATTTTGGAAGAAGTTTGATTCTCCAGGTTTCTCCTCTGACCTGCACTGACCTCTTCCGCACAGCAGTTTTTACTTGTTATTTGCTCAGCTAAACATTGTCTCATATGTGTTCAGAAAGACTCTTCTAAATTCTGTATCAGAGCCTTGAGCCTGCACTGTCTGATGTCTGCCTTCCTAAGCAGCTGTCTGGACCCTATTGGCCTGCCTATGGGCATGTGAGAATAATTAGCTTTAAGTTTAATGCCCAAATCCTAAGCTTTTTGTGCCTGATTCCATACCTCTCAGTGTGTCTGCAGTTCTTAAAATTAGTGGATGCCTAGTTCTAGTTGGCAGTCTTCAAGTCCTACTGCAGTATAACGCTGAAACAATGAGAAGTCTGTTTAATTACTATGTTAATTGTTTCTCCAGTTCCAGCTTCTAGTATCTGACCAAATTCTAGCTCCTGGTGCCCTGAATGGTACTGCAGTATCAGTCCCATGGATCTCCAAGTTGATGCACTGATGGACACAATCTGTAGTTTTGATGTAGAAAAAATGCATGGAAGAGAAAAACACTTTTTTTCTCTTTCTCTTTTGCAGAGGCAGTTTCCTGAACCCATAAAAAGTCAGAACATGTCAACCTGGCAAAGTCTGTTTGCCTTTGTTGTCTGTATAGGCTTTATTACCCAATCAACTGCGCAAGCAGAGAAGGTAGAAGTGACCTGCAGTTAGTGATTTCCAAATAGCCTTTACTCATGGCCAAGGCCACCAACAAACACACATTTAATTTTATTAACTTTCTTAGAATAGTAGCATGTGCAAGCTCAGATAGTGCTGCTGTCTATGCACAAACACAATAACTAAGTAGTTGTTAAATGCTGTTTCAATAATGAGATATATTTATTATGTAGAAAACATTTTGCTAATAAACTTAAGTCTACTCTTAGATGAATAAACCAGTCTCTTTTCTGCAGAGTAACAATGTGATAGTCAATAATATGGATTTTTTAATATATTCAAAACATTTTGTGTAGTAGCAGTAGCATTGTTGTAGAGGGCTTGTCTACAGTTATAAGGGCATTTTAATTCCTGCAAGACAGGATAAAAGATCTTAAACTGTGCTATCAGATAGGGAAAAGTTCTTTGGATTAGGGTTTTACAGATGAAACCAAGCAGGGATTGCCAAAGCTGCTGGTCTGATGAAATGAGACTAATCTTCAAGGATGAACTATATTATTGTTGGTTCAATCCATGTAGATTCTGCTAGAAACCTGTGCTTTTTAACAAAAGGAAAGCATTAGGCTTTAAAGAGAAGCTTAAGTATGTTTCATAGTTGAAGGCCAGACTTGAAAGTTAAGCAATTGATATGCACCTGCTAGTATCAGTCGAGCCCAGTTTTCCTTTCTGGTTTGCCCACACACAGAGCAGTTAATTGCAAACATGATGCAAGCTGGTCACAGCAAATCAATAGGGATAGATTTTTTCTTTTTTCTCTATTGTGTCATTCTGAGGGGGAACAGATTGTAATCTCTAAGACTGTAACCTCTACCGGGTGTTTCTTCTAGAATAGCTTCAACAGATGTGACCATCAGAGACGCTGCCTTCTCACTCCAGCTGTCACTGCACCTGCAGAGCTTGCAGCCTACACTTCCTATGCAGGTGGCTGCCTACCTTTCATTAATGTTATGCTTTTGTTTTGTATTCTTGCCTACTTGAGCATCTCTCACTGAAACTGAGAAAGTCTTCTGACAACGTATTTTCATTCTGTACTCTCAGGAGCTCATCTATTGTGATACACCTCATCCATTTTATTTGGTCTTCTGCAGCTAATGCTGCTGCTTGAGTCATGAGTTGCTCGGGTGGGTAATTAGGCTGCTCATGTAGCAGTTCGTTTGCTGCTGAAAAATCACCTTCTTGAGGATAGATCATAATAGTTTGTATCCCAAAGATTCACCTTCTTTCTGAGACAGGTTTTTGTGCGTACCTAAGAAATCATTTGGAAGACATATTGAAGTGTAAGAAAGGAAAAAACCTCTTCCTCAACTCAGTAGTAGAAGATTGTCACATTTGATGCAAAACTCACTAATGGATTCTGCTTTCTGTGCTCTTTGGACTTCCTTTTTCTGCCATAGCTAAGCTAAATTTTTCATATTTAGTTTCTCTTGTGTTGCTTCTCCATTAACACTGCTCTGAAGGTGTTGATGTCTGGATGTTTCTCAGCCAAGTCTGGTCAGAATAAAAGCTTTTAATCTGCATGTAGGTAAGATTTGCACTGGATACACGAGCCTATTCCCTTACTCAGTGAGTTAAAATACTGTGAGCACAGGGGATCTTTATAATGAGGTACCATAGTTGACGTAAGAAGTGAATGGTAACCACAAAGGACCTTGGTTAGCATGAGAGAGGGTGGTGGCTGGTTTTTACGGCAATATATTGTTATGGACTTCATTTTTCCCCATTGCTTTTCTGTTTTTTGCATGCTAGAACTTTCCTCTCTCTTTCCTCACCGGTTTTGAATAAGTGGATGATCATCACCTTTAACTTGAGAGCGCTTTGGCAGTATTGCCAACTCCCATAGTTTCATCCCAGTAATGGGATTTTAGCTGTCATTGCATCTAATCTGTCAATCCATGACATACCAAGGACTGCAGATACTGCAACCCAGCTGTTGGAGGACTTCCCCTTTATGTTCTTTCTTCTGCTTTTTTCTCTTGTTTCTCTGCTTCCTAAAGCAGAACAGCCAGACTGGATTGCTGCAGAAGTCAGTAAGACTTTGTTCCTTTTCCTGTGAGCTAATGGGGTTTTCTAGATGAGGAAGTGAAAAGGAAAACAACAAAAAGAGCTCCAGCAGCAAGAACCTCCTCCTATGAGCACTGCATCAGTCCCTTGAAGCTTTCCCCACCCTGCTGCAGAACCAAGACTGGGGTAAAAGAGGAGGAATGAATCATGGAATAATTTAGTTTGAAAGCAACCCCTTGTTCATCCATACCCTAGGGTTCTTTCATCCTACTCTCCAGACCTACTAAGGGGAAAAAAATTTGGTTGCATTAAAACTCGTGATAGTACAGGAGATCTGTGGAGTTTCAGGTGTGAAATATGAAATATGAGCTGATAAATTAAGCTTCACCAAGGGCAAGTCCTGTCTTTTTATGATTCAGTTTTATATTACTGAGGTTGTCATTTAGGGTAGAATGTAATCTTTACCTAGAAGATCTTTCCAGGTGTCTTCAGGTTTATTTAAAGTTCTTCCTTTTAATGGTGAATGTAATTTCTTTCTGACATTTGGAGGAGAGAGTGATGATGGAGGCAGATTTTACTTGCACCAATGAGCCCAGTGAGACAGGCTCTTTTTTCCTTCTGTAAGTAAAGATTGTTCTCTATTGCTTTATATTAAGCAAGGTAATTAATAAAATTCTCATGTTTATACAAAACATCTGCAGCATCAAACATGAATATGTAGAAGCTTACCAGAATAAACAGCAAAAAAACCAAGTAGTATTAGAAAATGAAAGTCACTGTCTTTGATTCATGATTACGAATTTGGATAGACCTTCTCTGTTATATCTTAAACAAATAAAATGCAGCTTTGCACCTGAATGTCTACTGTAGAACGGTTGTACAACATGCATCTCACCCACTGGTTTGAACATCATGGCTGTGATAGTCATGAGACACTGCATAACAAAATTTAGTGTCGGCAGACAGGAGCATCTCTTGTCTTTTGATGTATCCATAGTTGTGCATACAGCAATGGATAGAAACTCATTCTTGGTCTCTGCCCCACTACGTCTCTTCTGTGACTTCAAGTTAATAGAAATAGACAAAAGCACTTCCTGGCCTTATAGTAAAAGTTACAGAGGAGGCTTTCAAGAGCAGTACAAACTTCTCTTCCTGTGGTGGAAGCTTTAGACTAAGTTCCTGGTGATGTTGATGAGAGTCAAAGCAAACCAGTGCCAAGTGTCTTGTGGAACATTCTCTGTGTCAGAACTCCAAAGAAGTGGCTCGTAAATGTTTTCAAAATAAAATGCTATCTCAGTCTACATAGATTTCAATATATGAACGCATGGTAGGAGAAAGTTAATGAGTCTGTAGTTAAAATGGAAACAGCAGAAGTTTTAGTTACTAGGGAAGCTATGAAAATCATTCATTTCAGGAAGACTTGGATGATAGCCATTTAGCAGATCCGACCTAAGCAAAATGTGTCAGAATCTTCAACAAACCAAAACATGGTGACAGCCAGTACAGGTCAGATGAAACAAAATGCTGTACTTTCTGTCTTTTAATCATTTAACTTGAAATGATTTTAAAATGAAAGAGCTTCTTAAATGGGAAGGAAACAAAAAATCTGTCATTTTGAATAAAACAAAAGGAAAGAATTAATTTGCTTATTTCTAATCCCAGCGATTCAGGAAATGCACACACTATCAAACTGTTCTGATTTACTACAGTTTGCATTTTTTTCCACAAAAATTGTTGCCCAAAGTGTTTTGCCAGATCTGTGCAATCTTGACTCCCTTAGCTTATGCATAAATCACGTGGTATGATGTCTAAACCAAGAACACTGTCTCTTTCCCATTTCAGACTGTAATTGAGAGCAAAAGTCTCCAGGACAGGTTTATTATTTTATATGATTCATAGCTATTGTTCTGTAGAAATCAAAATTTGTTTTACAAGCTGATGACCAAAACTGAATTCAAAGCCTGAATTTCTCTGACAGTCCTTGAAAGTCTTAGAATGGGTTCAGTTCAAATATTAAGACACTTAAAGGTAGGTACATACCTGTATGCATTTACATATGAGCAAGGTGCCCAGCTCCCATCCTATGTGGTGGAAATTTAGGGCTTGATCAGGCTGCTATCCCACAGTGAGATTCCAGAAGCCTTTTGGTCTCTGAAGACATCATGAAGTCAACAGATTTGGCACTTGACTTACAGGACTCACATGCATGTATGAAGGCGGATTATGTGAGATAACACAGGGCATTTCAAACAGCTCTAGATACCTGTGTGCAGACAAATGGTTCAACACTCTCATTAGTGACATCGTTTCAGTTTAGAGATTTATTTGGTTTACCCTACAGTAGTCAAGCATAGCTTGGCAGCAGCTTGTGTTCAGCTGTCTGCATGTGCTGACCACATCTCTGCCAGCTATATGGGGAGTCTGGAAACCTAGTTCATGTATGGACATGATACGGATAGGTTTCTTACTTTCCTCTATCTTTTGGTGGCACAATTTAGTATTTTATTTTTCATACTATAACATAAATTATTTTCATCTATATACGTGGCACCAAAGTTTTGCCTCTTCCTTGTGTGCTTATCATATATTAATTACAAAACTCTTTATTACACTGAAGCTAGGGACTTGAAGTAAAGGCTGTTAACTTAGGAAAAACACCTGTCTCAAAAATATTAAAATTATCCCTACATAAGCATAGCAGGAAGTGAAAATGCTGTAATTTCCTCCGTTACTTCTTGTTGCCCAGCATGTTTTTGACAATATGGAAGCTGTAATAATGGTTCTATGATCCTGGTGCAGTTTGTATAGTGGGCATGACGTGTTGTGGTATGGAATACCCCTTTGGCTAGTTTGGGTCAGGTGTCCTCTCTCTGCTCCCTTGCAGCTTCTTATGCCCCTCCTCACTGGCAGAGCATGAGACACTGAAAAGTCATTGACCAGGATAAGCATTAATTATCAACAACTAAAACATCGGTGTGTTACCAGGACTGTTCTCAGGCTAGAGCTGAAACACAGCACTGCACCAGCTACTAAGAGGGAGAAAAGTTTCTGTTACAGCTGAATCCCGGACAATAGTTTACTGGTAGTCCTCTGCACAAAGGTTCAAGGCTGCTTGATGGTGCAGTTTGGTGTACCAATCTTTAGCAATAGCTGTAGTAGTGGAACACCTTAATAAGAGCTGTTCAAGGCCAGTTTCCAAGGCTGAACATTATCACCCAATGGCTTTGATCAGAGTGGTAGCAAATATTTGCATAAGAACATGCATTCGGATTCAGTCTGCCGTATTTTGTTTACAGCAGTAGCTGTTTGGAATATGGTCCGTCTGAGGTCTACTCTGGAAATTGAGGTTCATGGTTTCCACTAAATCAGCACTCTTACTGGATTCTCCTCCTCTCCTTGTGACTCCATCCTACCGTGTGTGCTGAGTTACCCTGTCTGTCATTCCTTCCCTAGCCATTCTCCTAACAAAACAGCCATCCAAATGCTCCCTTCTCGCACTTTAGCAATTCTGTAGTGCTGTCCTGTCCTGCTACATCCATTAGTATTTTTGGTGCAAAGTTTGTTTATCTATACTGCAATTCCTCCTCACTTGCTTTCTTCTGCATCCTTTTTAGCACCAAAGATAAACTGCTCTTTTTCCACTTTCGAGGATCTTCATAACTTAATCCTCATGTAAGTGCCACCTGGTACTAACTGTCTAGTTCTCATGTTTAGATCTGACCAGATCTATATGCTTTAGTGTCAGAGATAAATTTGACATTAACCAACCTCTTGGTCTCTTCAGACCACTAGCGGGCATGTGCTGGCAACACTGCCTCATTCATTCCTTGCCCTCCTCTAGAAACTACTCTTGGGGCAAGATGAGGCTCCGGCCCTTCAGCCCTTGCCTCTGCCTATGCAGGAGCCTCAGCAGTTAACTTGGGTCTTCTAAATTGTAACCAGGTGTCTATCATCTGGCATTGCAATGCCTCCACTAGGAACCTAATGTCAGAATATGCAGATAGCTCTGCCATGTAGGATATCTCTGTGTATCTGTATCTGCGCGCATAGCATCTGGCTGTGGTTTCTGCAGATTCTGCAGAATTCCTAACACATACCACCAGATTTCAGGAAAAGCTGTAGTCTCCTTAAAAGACTGTAGTCTCTTTACAGACATAGGTGAATCTCTTGCAATTCCAGACACGCAACTTCAATGGACATTTCTTTTGGTCTGTTTACACAGGTTTGCTCTGTCTAAATGTTATCTGTGAGAAGCTAAGGTACTAAGAATCTAAAGCAGAGTAAACAGACCTCATATAATTGACTCTTGCTTGCATCATTGACAGGTTCCCCTGTCATTTTTTCACATCAGCTTTTAATTCTCATAAGGATATTATTCCCTGTTCCAAATTCTTACATCTAGGAAATAAAATAGTCATGAAATGAGTTTGTTCAATGTGGAAGATTTATTTTTAGAAAGCTCCCCCTTGACTCTTTGCCTTTCCTGAGGCTTCATTTTCTTGAGCAGAGCAGTCGAGATTAAATGTCACATAAAGCAGATAGATAGGAAGTCTTTCCCTCAGTGTTAAGGAGCAATTACCATTAAAGGGAGCAAAGCTGAGGTCACCATAGGTCAGGAAGGCCCAGTTCTCTTGCCCACTGATGCAGCTCTGGCCAATGTTCATCATCCTGTGCTTCAAGCCACCCATGCAATTTCATAGCGCGAGTGATAGAGCTTTCACAGACACCAAATGTTTGTATCTGTCCACAATCCTCTTGCAGGCTCTGATTTACCTTTGAGGTTCTCCATGTGATATAGGCCAGATGTCCACACAGAGCAGGGCTGAGAATGAGCAGGAGAGCTGGCACTGATCTCCCTATAAGCTGAGTGGAATGTGAGACTGGCCATGGCACAGCTGGCATGGGCACATCACAAGGGTGCAAGGATTGGGCCCTGCGCTCCCACCGGCAAGTGCTTCACACAGGGTATTCTCCAGCAGCTCATGTGAGGGCAGAGACCTCCCAAAGCCCTGCAGAACCTGCCAGAAAACCAGTTGTTTCTTGGAAAGTGCTGAGCATATATAGGATGAGCAGCTCTGAGGGCACATACATTACTTAGGTGACTTACAGAAGTCCCAAGGAAGCTCCACTCATGCTTGCCTTGCTCCTGAACAAAGCAGACCTCTTGCCATACTCCTGGGTGAAGTGGAGCTCTGTCTGACCTTCTCCATTCTGTGGTCTTTAATGATGTCCTTGTGGATGGTTCTGTATCTCGAGTCTGCAGTTACTGGAGACAGTGAAACATTTAAACCCTTTCCAATTAACTATTACACAAATGTCACTAAGAAATGATCTCGTGGCTCCTCACACTGAAGATCTCTCAGGAGTGATTCAGTCAGCCAAGGTGTTTTAATCTTTCAAACCCTCTATGGAATGCTGCTATCTGATGAGGTGGCCTTCAGAAGTTACTGCCATCTTCAGCAAGATCAGTAGTGTCTGCAGGATCTTCTTATTGGTGAGTTATGTAAAATGAACTTCTAATTTTAAAATCTGTGGTTCTTTAGTGCATTGCTCTGAAGTGACCTCTCACTCCTTTCATAACACATGGGCCACCGAAGATCATTTGAAGTGTGTCCCACTGAGCTGTTTTTCTTGGCAGAAAACAAAATCAACAACAGTTAGCAAGGTGGGTATTTACATTGACAGCAGCCCATTTAGCAACATGTAACCTTTTTATTGTTTAATTCTAAGGTAATTATAAGGCAGTGACTGCTTTCACCACCCAATCTACTGTATGCAGCTATCTGAAGAGTGACAGAATGCAGGCACAATTATGATCAAGCCCTCTCTGTGTTCTGTTTAACTGTGTTGCCCTTATGGTGGTGTAAATAAGAACAGATTTTGGCCCTATCTTCAGGCTGCTATCATGAGACTGCAGCAATCCGTGCAGTTCATAAATGGTAAATTACTATTTAGGCTGCTACAGCTATCCATTTACACCAAGACCATGAATAATATTTTTTGAAGCACTCCACTGACAACTGAGCTACAGTTTTCACTAACAATTCATTTAATGCTTTCAGAAAAAAATGTCCCATGACTTTACCTCTTTTTCCTTCCTCTTAACTTCTGCTTTTCCCTTCAGAAACTTGTGTGAAAGGTCTTGCACCAGTTCACCCTGATATTTCTGCAGTAAAATACAAAAACAGTTCTAGAAGTTCAGGTAGTGGCTGAAAATCTTTGCTCAAACCTGCAGTCACCAAACCCACTGCTGACAAGCTGAAGAGTGACTTCTTGAATTAGTGGTAGCTCTGCTACTACGTACCTACAGTTTTTCTTCTGTTGGAGCCCAGAAGTGCTGCAGTTTTGACTGAGAAGAGCCGCGCTTTGCACGCAGCTTTGGACCTCAGCCCATCAGAATCCACAGACCAGGAGGTCCTCTCCCTCTGCCGCTGGGTAGCTCCTCAAAGCAAGCCTTGCAGATCAAGTCCCCACATAATGCAATGGCAACTTCCTTTTAACATTCTGGTAGGATGGTTTTAGCTTCAGCCTGTCAAGCAGTTTAATGGAGCAGCCTGACGGAAGCAGCTGATTCTGCCTGGGGTAGTTGTACATGACCCTTAACAACCAGCAAAGGCTTCTCCTGAGGTAGTTTCTCTGTGGATGAACCCTAGCTGGTGAGCAACAGCTATGGCCAACGTGGTTTCAGACATGTAAAACAGTATTCTGATAAACTGCCTTGTTTCATTAGCAATGTCATCGTGTCACCTCCAAGAACTCCATGATGACCTAAAGATTTCTTCCAGCCAGAAAACTGCAAAGCACTTACACTGCCTATATGCCACCAGCTCAGCCAAAATGCCTCCTTCTGCTGGGTTATGAGCCACCTGCTCTCAATCAGATGCCTGTGTCTTGCTCTTAATCCTAAGATGACTTTGCAGAGGCACCTGGATAGCCTCAAGCAGAGCTCACCTGGGTCCAAAAAAGCTTAAGTACTTAAACTCCTTGGTGTGCCTAATCTATAATGTGCTTGTAATCTTCCTTGGGTGGTATCTCTTGCTCTTACTCACCCTTTACAGGACAACCACAATGTTAGAAACATTGCCTGAAGTGTAGGAGAGACTAGACTTAGTGCCCTCCTCTACCTCAGGGGCTCCAATCCTGTATCAAGAGTTAATCTTTTCTCAGCTAACAGAGCACTTCAGCTGTAGAGGCACCATCAGGGAGTCATGTAAATTGTCTTGTTGATTCTGTTCCAGGGTACAGATACCTAAGAAAAGGCATGAATCCCTGAGCTAACCTAATGGTTAGGGTTCTTGCTTGGGGGTGAAGGCCCATATATCTTTATATATTCTACCTAGTAAGTGCGTATTGTGAAATACTCATGCAACCCATGGCGCAGGCTGCCTCCCCTAGCACCTGGATCTGCCCAATATTTTTGTAATTGCTCTTATGGCCTTTAGTCTTACTTTTTTTGTTCTGTCTTAGGAAGAGTATTCCTGTTAGGAGAGGCACTGTAGAGAACTGCGCTGTTACAACCTTGTGGTTGTCCATGACCTTGGCAAGGCAAGCGACTATCGATTGCTGAAGAATTTGATAACATAAGCTGAGACATAGCAGCCACAGACTTTGCACTCTTTTCTCCCCTTACTTGCATCTGTGCGACCCTGGTAACAGGAGTTTAACTGAGGTAGCAGCCATGGTAGCAAACCAAAATGCTTGTATATAGCCCAATTTACAAAAAGAAGAAATCCTTATCCAAAGCCATTCAGACTGTTCATCTGTATGTCTTTTGTAATTAACTGGAAGTGTAGTCAGGGGGTTATACTGTATCTTTTCAGCTGCGTAACACTAGGTCAGCATTAAAAAGTGTCATTGCTCTGCAGAGTTCCCTGAAGACATATTGGTATACCCCTCTTGTTAAACAGTTTCAGAACTGGGCAGAAAGAGCTGGTTGCCTCTGTTGTTTTATACACTCAATATCAATCCACAGGTTATAGGTCCAGCCATACATGGAGAATTGCTAGCAATCTTCCATGTTTTCCTTACACTTGGCTAGCTGAAAGTCAGATCAGCTCTAGGAGCTACTGAGTACTTGAATTTTTCATAAACCAGGGGAGCAAAACAAGACATTAAACCACAATCTGGAGCAGTCAGCTAGAAGGAGACAAGAAGATGTAAAAGAAGGCTTAAATTTTGAGGGAACCTAGAATTAGTTTAGCAGTATTTTTCTTATCTTTTTTTTTATTCTAGTACAATTCTGTCTTGAATTCCTTTTCATCAAGGAAGGGTATTTTGCTTAAATTGTTGCATAGCTTTGCTACCCTCCAAAATGGGTGTTTTAAGCAGGACTTGGTTAAGAAAGGGAGTATATATTCTAATGGTAATAATATGTGCCAAGGGACATGTAATTATGGCTTTCAGGCGTTCTCTAAGCCACTGCTAGCTTGCTTTGAATGTGCTATTTACAAATGCATATAAGTCGTGCCAAAATACAGTTGACAGAGGTATGAAACCAAGCTGTACCTAAAGAGTGGATACTTCCCTTACCAAGAGAACCTGAGTTATAATTCAAACCCACTTGAATTATATGTAATAGTTTAATTTTATACATATTGCAAGTAGTAACAAATTGGTGTTCTCTGTTCTCCTTTGAAAATGAAAAAAGATTAAATAAAATTACAAAGACAACACAGCTAATAAATAATCACACACTACTGAATCTTTTTATTTACCATTGAATACTTAGCACAATGGATAGTGAGAAGAGACACAGATATATGATTCAAAGCAGTTCTAGGACTCAATCTGAAATTCCATGTGTAAGGAAAGCTCTATCAGCTAGATTGGATGTCTAGCCAAAATGTGAAATTTGAGAGTATCTAATAGTCCTGCATCTCATCTTCTGTGAGGAGGCTTACTTCTGAGTCAAAGACAAAAGGTCAGACCATAAGTCCTTAGGAACAAAAATAGGATAACAACAATATTTCAAGTCCATTTGATCTTTTCATTGGCAGATAAGAAAACTTTCTCTTTTAGCCTGAAGATGTTTCATTAAAGAATGGACCTCTGTGACATCCATCCCTCATTTGGAGCAAAAAAGGGCAGGGATGTTACAGAGAACCAAATTAAATTATCGCTGGAGCAATTGCTCTTACGGAGATGCCACACTAAAAATGAAATGTGTGGGCATACTACCCATGATAACTCTAATGGAATTAGACTAGAAAGACATAAGGAGTAAGACCAGTGGAGGCTGATGGAAATACGGAGGTCACATAATGGTGCAAAACCCATGGTGACTATTTATCCCCATACTGACATTTGAGCTGGCTAGTTTAAAGCTGAGTTAGGGGGCTTTGGATGAGTGCATAAATCTTTGATAATGTTAAGACATTAAAATGACAAACAGTCTAGAGATGCATTTGGTTTATCCAATATCTTTAATTTTAGTACAGTTACAACTTTCTGAAAAGAAGTATATTACAATGAATATAATACAAGTTTGCAGTTTCACTAAAACGTGAACAATTTTGTAGGTTTTCTTCAAGTCTTTTTCTAGGTTTTCATAAAACCATAAAGGCACTTCCCTAGGAAACTCCCCCCTCCCCACTATGAATCTGCCTTTCTATACAACAACACTACCCCCAACATTTCAATTATAAGAAAGAATAAGTTTCAACGGTAGTTGAATTTTGGTAATTATTTTGAATTAGCTGATGAAATTCTCACCATCTCTGGGAAGGTATTTGCTGACAGAAAAAAAAGAGAAAAGAACTACTGTACACACACACAATTCAAATCTTAACTTGCATTTCAAAATGGTTGGTAAAAGGGGAGACATTTGCTTCAACACAGTGCATTAAACCCCCTGCATGCTGGTACCATAATGGTTTATATTATACATTTTCCATTAGGCGAATTACCTTCATAGAGATTTTCCCCCAAGGCTTGCAATGCTTTATTTGCATATATATAAAAAATATACATGTAGTATATGTTATATAGTGCGCTTCTATAGTACATAGTTTACATGTATGATATAATATATATACTCATAGGCATTTCAGTCTATACCTGAAGTCAATGTCATTGACTGGTTGCAAAATACCCAGTCCTGCACGGGATTGATCTAAAGAAGGACATTGCACATCATTGTCCACAAGCTCTATCTCAAGATATGAAAAAATTAAAGCCAGAAACTGTTTAATTTCATGGACAGCAAATAACCTGCCAGGGCATTTTGCTGTGCCTGTCCCAAATGGCATATAGTAATACTTCAGTTTGCGACCACTGTGGTAGAAGTCAGTCTTCTCTTTTCCATCCTCATTCAGAAAGCGATCATATTTGAATGTCTGTAATTAAACCCACAAAAGAGTTAATTGATATTTGAATACCTTCAAAGAGAGATAATTCCATTAAGACACAAAATGCAGGCTGGGAAAGAAGAGCCTATAGCAGTAAGCATATTATAGTAGTGCCCTGCCCAATGGTAGTGTTTTGGAGAGGGTAGTTCCTGAGAAGTTCTGGTATGTGGGACATGATCCCAAGTTCTTTGCTGGTAACTCTTCTTTTCTTTTATGACTGTCTTTAAGTTATAACCTCCATCCTTGTTCATGCAGCAGAACTGAAAGATTTCTCACTCTGTGCCTTTGGGAAATATCCTTGTCCTCCCTCAACTGCCCACAATGGCAATTTTTCCTCACCAAAGAAGGCAGCAAGTACAAGGCTATCTGGGGCTGGCAACACACATTCTGATTACACTAAAATACGTTTTGCATATAGTGCTTGCACCAACTTTATTCTCTTTCTTGCCTATCATTACATATCCAGGTGTAAGAACAGACTGGAGTTCAACAGCAAACCAGCAGTGGGGCACCCCTAAAAAATGCTCTATTTAGAGGCATATCAGCTTCTGCTACAGCTCAGAGCTTAATGCACTTTAATAAATACTTACCAAGGGATCAGCATATATTTCTGGATCAAAATGCAACAGTTGAGGATAAAGAGCTACAATATCATCCCTTCGAATGTTGTAAAAATCATTCTCTAAGTGCAAAGTGAAATCCTCCTTGGCAATTCGGAATGTCATGGAGGCACTCGATAGCCTCATTGCCTCTTTGATGATGCTGTCTGTGGGGAGAAGAAAAGGAACGATTACTGTGGACATAGTATGTCCTTGGGGGAGGTCCTTGATCAAAACCTTCATTTAATAGAAGAAATATTTAACCATAACTTTCTAAATGCCTAAGAAGGTATCTTTCTCATTTCTTTTTAGCATTATTATTCCTTCTGCAGATAACACTGAGAACTTACAGTTTATGTAACAGAATACTTGAAAGTGAGACACATTTTTACTCTGAGATAAAGAATAAACCACTCAAAACTGGAAATGTAACAAGAAGCAGAAACACTGCAGTGATTAGGATTATCTGAAACTTTAAGAGGTGATGCATTGAAACCTATGCTGGGAGAAAGTAACTTGTGGGGGGTTTGTTTAATTTTTAATATAATAAAAAATATTTTTTTAAAAAACAACAGTAGTTAAAAGGTGTCATTTTCAAAACTCTCTTTAACTTGGACACTTTTGAAAAATATGCCTATAATTTGAAAAACGTGAAGAAGAAATAAAAGTTATCGGAAGATTCTGCTTCACATCATCAGAACAGAGATATAAAATTTGGCAACATACTTTTATTTGAGCTAAAGTCATTATAAAAACCCCCATGGTTCTGAATTATCCAGGGGTCTCCAGTACTATATTATGCAGCAGTATGACAGTATTTAGACATGCCATTACCAAGAAAAAGTGCTATTCAAGTGCATTTTGATACTGTCAGTACAACCTGGGGCATTGGGAAGACTGATTTTGTTGGCTATTGTTAAAGTACATATAGGGTTTTTTCCTAGTGGCTGTTAGCTAATTCCATAGTAATTCCATAGCAAGCATTTATATGGTAATAAATAGGAGACTCTGAAAATTGTGGTGTCATTTCTGATACTCCTGCATAAAATAATCATACCTAGCACTGGCATATTATCCAGCTGTTTTCGGTTCAAGGAAATGTGTTTGCCATCGAAGCTGACCTCACCGTCACTTTCCAAAATACTTTGCACTTCTTTGGTAGCAGCTTTCATTGCTTCTGGGTTCCTAAGACAAAACCAGCAGAACTATAGCATAATTTTACACTTAAGGATGCTTTAAAAAGGGTGTGTTTCCTTAAACTTTTTTCCTGACTAAACTTCAGTTTGCCAGATGACAAGTACCTTTTAAAATGGTAATATTGCAGCAAAATGCTGCAATTACACTTTCTTATGTCTTGGCAAAGGTATGATAGCTTCAAGAAAAGGAAAAGAACCTCAAGTATTTGATTCTGTCTCCAGTGCCAAGTGGGACAGAACTGATGCGCACAACAGGTAATAAACAGTAATGTCACTTAAAAGTAATGCCAAGCATAAGAAATAAAGCGATCAGTTGTAGATTAGGAAATAGCCTCACTGTGGGCAGAATGTTTAGGAACAGGATAATAGATCAGTTTTATAACATCACTTATCCTGGATGATGTCCACGACATGATAGCAATATTCTGTCTAGCTGAAAAAGATCTTCCTAATAAGAAAAGTCCACAAAGTATCCTTCACTGTCCAGAGTTTCTTACAGACACGGAATGTATGAGCTATGGTGAAATAATAATATAGGATGTAATAGTGTCCTGCTGAATGCACAATAAAACAGGCTTTTAAAAGACTCCAAGGCCAGATAGACCTAAATCCAATGGATTCTTGGAGTGCAAAATACTAGAGAACCTCAGATACTAGCACTGGCAGGTCAATATAAGGGTGCAAGCCACTGGCTAAATAACAACATTAGCAGTTTAGATACATTCTTAAGAGATAGTTATGCTGAGGTGGATTATACTGCACAGACACCCACTCTAAAATGGACAGTTAATAATATTATCTGAACTGTGCATCCTCTCATGAGTAAAAAGCTCAACAAGTCTACACTGCAACTTCAATAGTATCTATTAATGTAGAAACTATTTTCTACTAAGTATCTGTGAAAACAATAATGAAGTTAAAGCTCATTTTTCCAGCTCTAGTGAGGTGGTCTAAAATTGTGCAGTTACACAGGGAGCCTTCCATACAATTAATGTTCTGACTGCAACCAGCACTTTTAATATCATATCATATCATACCATATCATATCATATAGATTTACTTCAAAGCTTTCTTGGCAAAGTGTAGCATTGCCCTAGAGTGTTTGTTGGGTTTTTTTAAATACTTCTACAGAAGACTTACTTAAGGAGATAGAACAAGCTCCAAAACGTGGCAGGAATGGTGTTCGCTTGAGAGGCCCAGAGCACTGCCACATGGGTCTTTGCTTTTTCCGTGTCATCGAAGGTTGACAGAGTGTCATTCAGGAACATGCGGAGGGTGACAAGCTCAGAGAGGTTGTCCCTCTTCAGGAGGTTCTCATGGAGGAGTGCCTCTCCCAGCTTCTCACGTGCGCTGTGGGCACTCTTGAAGAGGCAGATAGGCAGCCCCGCCACGAGGGCTGGAAAGATCCTATCAAATTCCTTGAAGTTTTCAAGGGCATTTAGAATATGAACTCTCTCATTTTCTTGCTTTGATGATAGTTTTTTGTCATTATTTAAATTGAATTCTTTACCAAAAAGTGTCAAAAAGCCAGACTCGAACATTACCTGGCAACAGAATGTATAAAGTCCTTCTGTCACCCAGGTATTAGACTGAAGTTTAGACATTCTTGACTGCAGCATTGCATACTGTAGGTTTTCCATCATTGCTTCAATGAGGGCATCTAAGGCATTACCTTGAAGGGTTCTAATGAAAGTCTGGTGAAAATTTTCAGTGGTGTTTCCTTCTGCTGGGTCAAGGCTGCTATGCCCAAAAGCCTGTCACAAAAGAAATTGTATACATGATAAATAAGGCCTGTCATAACCTTGATAATAAAGTCTACCAGAAATGAAAGACAACATATTATAGCTTACTAGAGGGAAGCTTAATAAGGGCTATTAATACTAGAACTGATACTTTCTCAGTGAAAGCAGAGACGTAGGCAAATGAAAATGCATTTTAATAGATGCTTACTAATAGATCCCTGTGACACCAACAGGACCCTTTCTGCTTACTTCAGGAAGAGTTTGACTGAGCTGCTATTGTGTTGCATCACTTTTTCAGGCATTAGGTCTGACTCTTGCATAGTAGTGAGAACCCCAGGAGGAAATTATCAGCTTCAGCAAGCTATATTATCATTTTGCAGATGGTGTTAACTGTATTTCTGCTTTAGCAATTTGGTATACTTCATGCCCAAATAATGTCATTCTTGGACAATCTAAATCACCACATATTTAATTTTCATTAAGGAGAAGGAAAAAAAGAGCCGGGTGTTTTATAACAATAAAAGCTCAGTAATGTGAAAACGATTCTATTTCAAAGGCACAGTTACGCTATCAGGATTGACTAGGTATGTCTGTCCTGCCAACAGATACTTTGCATTTTAGATATAAAAAACATTTTTAAAGGGGTACCTTGGCAGAAGTAGCAAAATGGAACTTTTTCCAGTCCAAGTGTTTTCCCTGGCGGATCAATGCATGGTATGAAAATGGGTCGGTGAGGAAATGAATGTATTTCCCTGCTACTTGGCAAGTGAAAATGTGACCATGCTTCTTCTGCTTTTCTCTGAGGAATTCAAGGGGATTGGCACCAAGCTGCAAGGCACAGCCCAGGTATGGAAGGAACCCATTTTCAAGTGGTGGTTCACCTTGTCGCCTACAAAACACAAAGCAAGCTGAATCCACAAGTATGTTTAAAGAGCTTTTCTCCAAGACTACCAGGTAAACAAAACACTGAGGTAATTTTTAATGTGGAAAAAATGCTAAACCCTGCTTTTCTCCAAACAAATAGTACACTGATAAATAATTTTTCTCCCCTTCAAGGACTGAGCCTTTTGTGAGGTCTACAGTAGAATAACTTTATGGGAGAATAACCTTAACAGCCTTTATTATAATAAACATAATAAATCACAGCTTGATTATATCATCTTTCTTTTCCTTAGATCAGGAATACATTTTTCACCTGTTTAAATGCAGAATTGTTGACTTTAGCTAACATGCACAGTTATGAAATTGTTCCGTAAATGAATAATGCACCCCACTAATATTGTCTGATACATTTCTGGGCAATGGGATCCACAATTCAATTTGAATACCAAAGGTAACAGCCTTGTAGTGCAGAAAGGATGTTATTGGCATATCCCATTTGGATCAGATCTTGCTGAAAACAGTGGGAATTTTGCTATGATCTTCAGTAAGCACAGGAGTTTGTCCTTCTGTCAGTGTCATTAAGTGAAACATGTTTAAGGTGAAGCATATGCTCCAGTGGTACATTTTACAGAGTCAGAAAACTACCTTCCTGCATAACGACACCATAGCTGCTAAAATAACTTTCAGGTAATACTTCAGCTTAATACCAGTAAATTCCTTATATTTATTACCTGAATTTACTGTTTGTTACCTGCATTTCACTATTTTCATCTTTTTTATTAAACTTTTTAAACTAAAACAAGAAAATAACTGCTGAACAATATGAAATGACAACAGGTAAGCAAATTACTTGCTCCTTATGCAAATGGGCCAGCAGGATAAATGTTTTTAAGGAACATATATTTGACATAGTAAGGTTCATAAATATTACCTTTATTAAACTGTGTTACTATCTATGATAGATTGATAATATGAAAATATTGGTAAGTAGGTATTACACTATAATTAGATATAAATGGATATTATCTGTGATTACAGTACACGTAAAACTATAGCTCAGTACTTTAGGAAATTTGGACATGCATATTCATATTTTAATTACCTCATTTATGCATAGATTTGTATTTATAGATATGTCTAGGCAGTAAATCACTATTGTTAAAAAGACCATACACAAATATCCTGTTGTAACATAAATCTCTCAGACCAAACAAATGTACAAAGTGTATCTGACAGAAATAAAGGCCAGGTACACTGAGATGCATTTACAAAAAGATTTCTTACCTCCTCCTCCTCCCTAGAAGAAACAAACACCCACAGCAGAGTATTAGCACTGTTCCCCAGATCCATGACGCTATGAACATTTCTGGTAATGCCCAAAAACTTCCCAGTGGAAAACTGCTAACTACCAGTATGGCAGAAGTGGTGACTGAGAATGATATAGAAGACGGGTCATGATTTATATACCATAGGTGCACTGTCATACCTAATGGCATTCGATCAAACTAGCAAGCTATTGATTAACCATTTCTGGAGAGAGCCTGTTTCATCTCTGTTCTCACACTTTTCTGCAGAGAGCTCCACTGGATTGATGGAGGCAGTTGCAGACACGGCCTTGAGCTAATGTCACATATCAGTAGTGATTCCAAAGTAATCAAACAACTGTAATAGTCGATAATTTGAAGGTCTGTCAGGTGTGTTTTGATTTGCTCTGCATATTTACCAATTGCAGTTTATAGTTCAAGTTTAGCAATATACGAAATGCTAACTGACAGGTGTCCAGGGGAGTCAGATTGGGCTAAAAGGCTGCGTTCAGGTTGTCCTTCAGCTGCCAGCATGTTCCCCTCAACCCCTCCTTCTTGTGGACTGTCTACCCTGGCACTGGGTATGCGACCGCAAGAGGGAATGGCAGGGGTTCATCTGTGGGCAAAGGTATGGCTTCGGAGATGGGCTTACTCGCCCTCACATTTCACTGGTTGAAAGAGAAAAATGGGTTTTCTATAATGCAGTGTGAGAGAGAAGAAAGCAGGATTAGACAATCACATTTCTTTTATTTTGTTTTGCTTGGTTGGTTGGTTTTGTTTGTGGGTTTTTGTTTTGGTTTGTTTTGGTTTTTATCGTCCTTGAATCACCTTTTATTTTCCCATTAAATCTTTTTCCCTCTCTGTTTCTTACTAGTGAGAATTCAAACACTGGCTTGCCTTTAGCTGAGGCAGCAGACAGTGTTCTCTCATTAGCCAGGGCCTAATATGTTTCCAAGGGGTTTAGTCACTTTTTCAGGCTCACTTTTTTAGGCTTACTTTTGTATCAGTACTTGCTGGTATCCCTACAGCTGTGTGATAAAACAGTAAAGACTTGGTCCTGTTTGCTGTCCAAACTGAACACTACACTGAAGGCTCTGAGCTGCAAATCTGGCAGATAGGAATATTGTCCTGGCTTCAAACCAGTGGAGGCAGAGAGGCACAGGGTAACTCTGTGCACATGCCATTACATTTGAGGCAATTTTTAAGTTCCTATACTGAAAAAAAAAAAAAGCTCTTTGTACAGCACTGCGGTTTGCCCTCACTTGATCTAAATGCCAACTCCTTTTGTGTGCCAGCTCAAACTCTATTCCCTCACCTCTTTTTCACTTAAGCACAGGTGTTTCTTTGTTTTCCTAGGAAAAACTGTTTTTCATCAGCTGAATTTAGCTTGTTATAACAGAATTGCTTTATAAAAGCAATTTCCTGCTTGTTTCCATTATGGGAAATTTCAGTTCTGGGTGTTATCTTTGACTACATGCTATCATCTCCTCACCTCCTCATCCTAAATAAGTATGTTACTTTTATTATGTTTGTGTCTAATTCTTATTGCATGTATAAGTCTCAGCCTTATATCCCTTATGTGGCAGTACCCTTGATAAATGACTATAGTCAGCAGAGCTGCTCTTGCATAGTTTAAAGTGTTTCCTAGCTCTAGATCTTCTCCCATCTCGGTTCTTAAAAAGGCCAATCTACAGCCCCAAAGCCAGACAGTACCATAGTAGGCTGCAGCCTGTGACCTATGTCCTTGTGATAAATGTTAAGCAGGGGTGTTGTCTGCCACAGATACTGGCACAGATTCAGCAATTGAAAAGTGTGAATCTCCTTTCTTTTATACAAGTGGGCATTAGGCTTTCCTGATTTTTAGCAGCACCAGTAGAGCGCCCTGATATTCTGGATATGGTATTTCAGTGCTCTTTAGTTTCAGACAAAGATATGACATCTGGCTGGATACTGGGTCCCATTTCACACTGTCAAAGCTCAGGCAGTTGCCACCAACCTGTACAGCACGGATTGAAGGCACCATGTTATTGCACTTATTGACAGGTACTACATTTTCTGCAGCATGTTATGTGTTGTGTATGAGGTTGACTCTCTTCCCCAGCCCAGAAGAGCAACTCACAGGAGTTACGGATGCAGCCAGAAACAACATAATGACTTGGTTTACCCTGGCTTTGTGAAGCAGAATCCTGGCATAAAAGGTAAGAATAATAGTGCAAAGAACTGACACGACTTGGCATCAAGACTCACCTCAGGACAATGATATCAGCAGAAATAAAGAACCACGTATCTTTGAATGTATAAGCCTTTGTCACTGAAGGTTTGAATATGGGTGTTCATCCCTTAAGAATAATAGAGAAACTCGGCAATGCACTGGATGGTAGTTAGAAAACACAAAACCTTTAAACAACTGTCATTTGACCTTTTGATTAAGCCCTAGTGCATACTGAACTAGTACTAGTCCAAAAAGGGCAACTCAAGAGGATGTGGCTGCACACAACGTAGTGTGCTGGTGTTTTACCCAGGATGATGTGTTTAGTACCTACTTCCACTTCAGCCTGGCTGCACACACCCAGCTGCAAGGTCAGCAGAGATACGGCTCTGTTTGTGTCTTCATGGCCATGACTTGTACTGAGACTGATGCTTGGTTATATTGCACCACTTTCCCCAGAAGGGCACCAAGACATTTTCACCTAGCTATGCCCACTAGCTATGGGCAAAGGCTGCCAGCAGCACTCTTATCTGTCATGTCTGCTCCAGCCCATGAAGTATGTTTGGTTGTGGTCTCTGAGGAGCCAAAACTGCTCCCATAAAGCAAACAGGCCCAGCTCATATCCACGTGATTCCTGAAGCCTAGGAGAAGCCTTCTGGCTTGCTTTGTACAGAAGCAACACTAGTTGTGTCCAAACCCCAGCTTCCATCTCCTGTATTGTAGCTATATGGCTTTCTGCAGTCATGTTCCATATGTGGTATTCAAACAGACAGTAATAGATAGGCCAAGCTGAGGCAAATAGTTGTGTTTTTTTCCAGTGTTCATAATTTGGGAGCACTGGTACACAGAAGGGTGTGATGGAGTTAGGAGAGGCTGCTGATTATATTTGGAAGTAAATAACAAAGTTGCACACAGCTAACCATAAAAAACATTTATTCACTGGGAGTAAATAAGGGGTATACCCTGTAAATAAATTATTGACTGTTTTCTTTTGCATGTGTTGCAAGAACAGTGTTAGTATCAATACATGTCATCAACAGATGAAAACCACACAAAAAACCTCCAGCTTGGCAGCGTGGAGGCAGCCCTGCAGTTAACAGAGTAGGAGCAGCCTGATGTGCCACAGCCAGGAGGCATAATTCCAGCCATGAATCATATCTGCAGATATGAAACATGTAAACTATACCTCAGAAAGGTGAAGCAATATGAAAGATTAAACAAGAAATTGCACAGCATAGCTGTTTGTAGCTCAGAACCTTTTGCAGGCAGAAAACTGCTAATAAATAACTACATGCCACCACCTACTGGTAAACGTTTTTGAATAGCACTTGTGTTTTTACAGCAGTCATAGAACTGTGCTAGTCAGAATTTGCGTCTTGTTTCTATAAAAGAAAAAAAGGTATTTATTTTAGGTGCATAAGTATTTTTTATTTGCATCTACATACATGTAAATACATGTAAATAGCTTTTATGAAAGCTCAAATACTCCTAGTTTCTGGGGAAGGGTAACTTAGGTTTGTTCAGGGTGGGGGTGTTTTGAAGGCTGTTGTTTGCTTTTTCTGCGCTGATATGCTGGGTAAGACTGCTGAGGCTGCTGAAGGCAGAGCTGAAAACCTGACTTTTCTGAGATCACTGTGAATGTTGCTGTTATTTTAACAGGATTAGGGTTTTACTCTTCTCCAGCCATGAGAAGCAGCTATTTTCAGGGAGGAATGATGCCTGTCATCACATAGGATCCTGTACTGAGGGGACAGTCCAGAAACTGAAGGTCCTTGACTAGCATTGCTGTTCACTTGAGGCAGCCCCCATGGATTTAGAAACTAGAAAGTATCAGCAATGCTCCTGGCACAAAGGAGAGAAAGCTGGCTGCTGTGTCCACCAGCAATACCAGACCTGCCCTCCCACCATGTAGTGTCATTGGCCAGCCTGCCTTCACCATGGTTTCCAGCTGTGTTTTGGCAAAGACCTGCCATCACAGAGAGAGGTTAATGCCACAGAAGCCATTAAGTCCTCATTTGATGAGGCCACATTAATGACTCATCTTCACTGCATTCCGTTTTTTCTGTGCTTCCCCTTGAGGAAAAATTACTACTGGGAACGGAATTACAGCACCTCTTGATCACTGCCACTTCTGATCCCATCTTACTTTCTCTGTCATTTTAGAACTTTGTTGAAAGAGCATAAACTAGCTGCTGTTATCATGGGATCATGCCAGAAATATGGTATCTTCCTCAGAGAGACTGTAATCCCAAAACAAAATCTAACATCCCTACCTGGATTCACCTTTTCCCTAGTTTTCTTGGTTAACTTGAAAAGGTGGAAGTCTTGTATACCTAAAGAAGAATGGAGCATCTAAAAGAATATGAGTAAAACAATATTAAAGATGCTGCAGAGACTAATGCCAATCAGTTTAATTATTTAATGATCTATACAACTGACAGTAAATTCATGCTGCTAATGTAAATGTGAAGTAAATACATACTAATCATTGTACAGCTCTATTTTAGCAACTGTCATGGTTGTTCAAAGGCAGATTTTACCTACCTTTTACTCAGCCTTCTGCAAAATTGGTGAGTCATCTCTCTCCAGGAAAACAGTGTGCTCAGATTTCTTTTTTTTTTTTTTTTTCCATTATTATTTGCTTTTCAATATATTGTTTGAAGGCAGTCAGGTAGAAATGCAACTTTTCTGTAATCTGGTATCTTTGTGATATCTTTGACCCTCCCATGTTCTTCACCATGAAGCACTCTGCATATACACAATGCCTTCTATCTGCATTAGGACAATCGACATTGGGGGGTTATAAAGTTGTGTGGGTTAGAGAACTGGGTTTATTTGCATCCTGTCTCAGGACAACTGCACCTGAGCATTTAAATAATATGTACAGATGTATCCTCTAATGACTGAGTTAATATTTACATCTGTATCTTAGAGTATCCTCTGAATGTGCTCATATATGAAATAATTAACTTTGCTTGCTTACACCTTATCAGTCCATTTTCTCTCTGGGATTTTCTTTGTTCCTTTGCAATGTCCCTTCAAAACCCTTCTGTCAAAACCTGTAGCTTGCAATGCCACTATCTTTCCTTTAAGCATTATAAACTAAATATCATTAGCAAATACCATCCCTTCATTTGAATGAGAGTACTATAATAACATGTTGCATCCTGGCATGACAGGTTTCCTTAAAACTGTAGAAAAGAGGACTATTCAACCTATGGTTGCTAGTAACTACTGAGAATATTAAGGTTTAATTAAGTTACTTTTTCTAGATATTGCAGAGAAGAAACTGTAAAGAAAGAGAGCAATTATGAAAGCAGAGACAAAAGAAAATTGAGATGGGAACCCTAGCAAAGAAAGGAAATGGATGCAAAATGAACCATGAGGAGTCACCAACACTCACTCAGTGCAGCAAACGGCATCTTCTTAAAGCTGTTGGCTGTTTATTTTTTTTTAACTCTGGAGTTGAATTGTATGATTTTATAACAAAACAGCAGCTTCTGTATTATCCCATTACACCTAAAAGCCTAATTGCACATACTCAAAATACTGAACTGGGAGAAAAAAAAGCTCAGATGTGATTACAGAAATTATGCAGCTCACTACTACCAAATAATTATTTGGAGAAAGGTGGTTAGGTAACGAGCCAGCAGCAGATTAGTACAGTGTAATTGTCTGGATGAAAATGACAAGCTATCCTGGGCTGCCCCAGCAGATGGAGCAGGGAGTGTAACGGCACCTTCTGCCTCCCTTTGCTTGCCTTTGCTTTGCTTTGCCTCTTTCTATTTATTTATTTATGTATTTAAAAAAAATAAAAAAGAAGTGCACTGTCCAGTTTCCCACACGCCACCATAGGTTACTAGTTACTCTTTTGCACCTTGTTGCATGCATTCATCTGCCTGAGTTAGCTTTCCATTGTGTTGTACCTCTGAATTCATGTGCTCTACTTCATCATACTCACAACTCACTTTATGTCTCCATTTAGAAGCCACAGCAATTGAGAGGTAGGAAGGTCTCCATACGTCCAAGTTTATGTCAGCAGTAGCAAGTGGTGTTATGACAACCAGAGTGGATATGTGGAGTGAAATGGTGCCAAAGATATGATGTCCCCTCTATCCATATTTTTGAAGTTTATTCCTTCTGTCTTCACACTAGCTCTCTGGTGCAATGGACTGAATAGTCACAAGCAGAACAGACTAGATGTCCTCCTGTATTGCAAAGGTTTACATCCATCTAAAATTAAAAAATGTGCTTTGTAAAGTCCAAGCCTGCCTCACCAGATGCAAACCAAATCACTGAAAGAGGGGACATCTGGAAGGTTTGCTTTGCACTCCTGATCCAAACTAAAATGCTAAAATATGTATGCCAAGTTTATTTCTACAAGCATATGTAAGACCTTTCCTCTTTTTACCTACATCTCCAAGTAAGATAGTATTGCATGACATCGAAACCTCACAGTTGTCAGGGAGAATAGAAAAGCTGACCAAGCAAGTCGAAACAAAGGCTCCAAAGTGGCAAAGATGCTTAACCACCAACAAGCAAGTACCAAATCCTTTCCCAGATACCTTGGCTCTTGGTTTATCATACACTTTAAATGGAGACCAATGGACAGGAAGAGAGAAGGGCTGGCTGTTCTGCTGTTCTTCACCCCAAGGCAGCCATCTAGATGAAATCAAACTGGTTTTATCTTTGACAGACTGGAAGATAGCTGAAAGGCTTTGAAAAACATAATAGGAGAAGACAGAGACTGGATGGCCAGTTTGTAAAGGAAACATTAATATTAAAAATAACCATTGACACAAATACTCATTCAGTGAGAAGGACGGCATCTTCAGAACTCTGTTGTTTACAGCCATTTCCATCTTCTCCGTCCAGGTGCCGGCATTGCTCTGATCCTACAGCTTGGGTTTTTTGACCTGTAGTCAACAGTGGGGACGCTTCCTTCAGGCTACAGCCACTGCAGAGCTAAAGGGGAGACAGAGGCCAACAAGGAACCAGTAGCTGGAACCATCAGCAAGTTCCCCTGGATGGTGATTTCACTGGCTATTGTGGCCACTTTGGGACTGAAGAAGTCTCCAGAAGTGAGGAAATTGAGGAGTGGGATTACCAATGCCAGCCGGAAAACATCTGCAGCCTGGAAACACTGAAGGCTGCCTGGTGGGTAGAGAGAAGTTACATCACAGCTTTCCGTAGGCAATTTTCCTCTTGTTTCATGATCCTCTATCACTTTTCCCTTTGATCTATCTATGAATACAGGGATCGTTCTCTGAGCACATCCATGGTGGATCACTCGTAGCCTGTTGCCTACATATCATAAATTTTGCCTGGAACAGCTGTACATAAATGTGTCTTTTAATGCAGATCTAAGCTTCACTGGACTGTGCAAAACGTGAAGAGCTAGATGAAGTATGGGGCACACAGCTATGCAATTGAGACATATTTTTTTCTTCCAAGGGAAAACACTTGTGTCCTTCTACTGCCAGAATAACTTGAATGTTGTATTTTCCCCAACCTGGAACTTCCCCAGTGTGCTACTTTTTACATTATAGCTTTTACTGGAGGATACGAGTGAAGAATTCAAGAGTGAGTTCCTCTCTATATTGCAGCAGAAAGTTGCCTCTTCTAACAGACAACCATATCCAATCCAAAGTCATGCCCTTTTCTGTGATATATTCCTCTTCATGATCATATTTCTATACCACCAAAGGTTTTTTCCTTTTCTTATTGTTCTTTTTTTTTTTTTTTTTTTGCTAAAGGGAACTATGGCAGTGAACAATGTCTTCCTTGTACAGAAGGAAGCAAAAATAAGGCATGGTGCTGTAATAGACATAATATGAAAGTATGAAAGCAACTTCAAAGTGCTGCTCAACTGTCCAGATTAGATTAAAAAATGATGAATATTGGACTACATAAATGAGCTGCCCAAAGCACAGCCCACTACCTTTCCATGTGAATTGGCCTTCTGGCCTGAAAAAATGGAATTGCAACTGAATGCAGATAGCTAATTGAAAAGCTGTGTTAACTCTTAACAAGTAATTCAGATTTTCCACTACCAGAATTGCTGTAAAATTTCATTACATATTTCTTTCTGTATGCTTTTATATTATTTTCAACTTAAATAGGAAAAGACAAGAGATTTACCTCATATGGCTTTACTTTGCAGATGAAAAGACTTAAACCACAAGCAGAAAGACAAAAATGAAAAAAGAAATACACAAAAAGAACACAGTGACATAGGAAGAAGAGCCTGATGAATAAGAGATGACAGGTAGGTGTTGCATAGAACAGGGGCTGAGGAGGATAAAGGAAACCGAGGTAAAAGACAGAAGCACTGAAATGGCTGGAAAGTTTAAAAAGGGTAACAAATTCCTGCTTTTCTTAACAAACTGACAAATATCAGTGTTCCAGTAGCCATATGGCTCCAGACTGATCTCATAAGTTAAACAGGTTTGGCGTGGTCAGAAATGTAGTGGCAGCCTTCCAAAAACCACTCCTGAGCTACGGAAAGCATTTGACTTGCTGAGTCAGTGTGGAGACAGCTCTCCAGAAGAGTGAAGGCACTCTGCCAACACCAATACATGCCTGTGGATGAGCCGCCTTTTGATAGCTCATGGCAATGCAAATTCCCACAACAGTTTCCCCCAGAATTTTTGGGCTGGTCCAAAGACTTCCAGGGGTGACAGATGTAAAAGGGAAATTCTAATTATAACTGCAATGGTAATTTGTGCAAAGGAATGATACAGCATGGAGAATCAACTGCAAGAAGAGGTTAAACTGGCTGGAAGCGGGAATGCCAGAGACAGGACAGAATCCTTGCAATGGAGTTATGTTTCCCTCAGTGATAAGAAACAGCCTCAGCATTGTATTGTAGCCTTACTGGAACGGGAGCACTCAGGGACCCAAGCTCAGGGTTCACCTTTGGGAAGCAGAGCTGGGCTGTAGAATGGACCGATGGCCAGGCTGAGGTGCCCCATGCCACCACTCTTGGGATTGGTGCTGGTGCAAGTGTAAATAAGGAACCTGCCTGAGACACATCTTTGCAGATTCCATGTACAACAGCATATTGCAGTGAGATTCTATCCAATGCATTGTTCATTATTTTTTTTCTTTTGTATTTAAGCTCAATATGTGTATGTGTATGGTACCATAAAAATTCCCCAGTAGATGCCACTGGTGAGCCCTACTGAAGAGGCTGACATTGCATTGCTATCTGCCCCAGCTCTCTTCTCTTTTGGCAGAGCTTACCTCCCTGGCAGCCAGAGCAGCGTGAAAGAAGTGCTCACCTCCATCCCACTACCTCAGACCTGAGGCCAGTGTCTATTCAACTCTACTCTCAGCGGTATTTTAAGACCAAGTGCCAGGCTCCACTGTGGCATCAGAGCTCATGTTTCCTCATGTTCCACATCTTCTGCTTGGATCAAGCACTTGTGCCCGGATCAAGCACTTGTGCCCTGTGCTTGCAAAGCGTGGAGGAGAGGTGGCTTGGGTGTCCTCCCCAGGCCTACCAGCAGCCACCATGTTTGCTTGAGTGATCTCAGTGGAGCTTCTTGGTCAGTGATGCTCAAGCCCATCCAAATTCCTGCTGTATTTTCACATTCAGCTGACGTCAGTGTATGACTGTGACGCAGTTAAAGCAGAACACAGAAATATGCTCAGACAGGCTATTTTATTTACACGTTTTGAGGGCAGAGGAATTTGTCAGTAGTCTTCTAGCCTGGCTTCATGCTTCATCTACACCACAGAAAGTCACCTAAATCAGATACCATAACCTTGGCTCAAACCAGACTGTATCTAACATGAACGAATAAAATGTTGATTTAGAGACAATGGGAGAAAGGAAAAAAACCACTGAATCCCTGGGGAAGCAGTTAAACAGTAAAAAATATGGTTACTGTGAAATATAGGCCTCCTTTCTACTATGCCTACCTAGTCTTTAGCACATAAAACCAAAGAATACAGATTTTTGAATACAAATTTTTAAATACAGAAATGTGTACATCAAAGATGGAAAAAAAAGCTGTTTGACTATTTAAGTCCTTTCCAGTGAAGTCCAGTTGTGGATTAGGCACAGGAAAAGCACTGTCACCCCTCCCACCCGCCTGCTCAAATCCACCCCTTTGCCGGCTCTCTTTCTTGTCTCCTCTCTCCTAGGACTGACCCAGGGTTGTGCATGAAGGAGTCTGCAGGACCTCTGCTTCATCTGCTCTAATGGTCGCAAGGTGTCTAATGAATGAGGAGAGGGGAAGGTGTCTAATGAATGAGGAGAGGGGAACATCTCTGCGCACACGTCCTGGATGGGCAGGCTGCAAAGCCGCTCCCACCTCCGCTGCAGAGCCCTCCTGCAGTACAAAGAAGTCCTCTGCCAGGCTCTTCACAAGGGGCCCCTGTGTTTTCCTCATTTTCCAGTTGCCCCACAGAGGCCCTAGAGTCTAATTTGCAGAAGTGTTGGGCGCACGCAACCATAAGTGAATCAGAAAGGTGATGATTTACCAAAAAAATCCTCTGTTTCCTCACAAACATGAGACTCAAGTTCATAGAACTGAGAACTCAGAATAACGGTTTATGAGCATATTCAATTTAAGTGACTGAATTCCCTGTCTGTATCCTGGAAATCATGATAGAAAATAAATGAGTGATTGTTTGCACAGCACTCAGCCACCAGAGTGTTACTTAGAAAAGATGGTGACAACATTAGTATTTCCATCTTTAGAGCAGCGTTTGAATAGCAGACAGGAAATCGGGCATGAAACTGCCAACTGAACAGTGGAAAATTATACACTCAGTGAGCACCATCCACCCTGTGGGCTGAGGAGGGAACAATGAAAGTAATATGTTGTCCTTAAAATACAGTGTCAAACCTACATAAACTGGAAGTTGGAAACAAAGCGACCCAGGCAATTTTAATTCCAGCAGTTTCTCAAGTTAAGTGCTTTACTGGAGCGAAGCCCCTGTGCTGTACTTGATTCTGTGTAACAGGGGCTTATGCTGAAATTCTTGTTTCTATAGGCAAACTCAAAAAATTCTTATTTGGGAAGCCCAGAGGTTTATTGACACAGTTCGGTGCAATGCAGCACAGTTACTCAAGTTGTCTTGGGGCGGGTTTGTTCTAGAAATGCAAACAGTAGGTCTACATCAGGACACTCCTTGTACCTGAGTTAGAGCAGGACCTGTTAACTCCCTCATAACTACTCCAGGTGCAGAACTGCTTTAATACAAATATTCCATTTCCAGTACTGACAGGGTGCTACCTTGCACAGTTTGTACATGTTTTGAGTGACCATTGATAATCTCTTATTGTTGAATGGGTGGAGAGTTTTCTAACAAACAAACGCACAACTTATTTCCAGCTTCAAAGGAGAAATGTGCATTTTTGGGTAACAACTATGTATTATTTTATGATCATTTTTGCAACAGCTGAGACCGATATCTATTAGTAGGTGGTTTCTATTGTTTGAAAGTTGGTGCAAGACTAGTAAAAAACCCATAAACAGTACATTGACAATGGAAAAATACTACAGTATCACCCATGAGTGTTCTAATTTCAACATCAAAATCTGGTAACTTGTCCATTTGTTCCCCTTCTTAAACAATACATAATCTTTCTGCAAATACCTTAGACACAAATCAAGAATCACTTGTTCAGACAATTCACCTCTGACTCCTTGGAGATCCCCATTCTTGGTGGAGTTCTTAGAAAGCTACAGCCAGGCCCTTCCAATGCCCCTCCAAACTCTGAGGCTTAGAAGTATCTCCCTTGACCCTGGGTCCTCAGTTCACATCACAGTGACTGAGGTATGTGCTGATCTCTTCCAAGCTTCAGTTTCCTTGATTCTCTAGGGTGGGTACAGGGCTTCACCACACCGACCTCACTGCAGGATGAAGAGTTACTGAGCACACAGTTTTAAACCTTTGCCCGCACTTGTGTTAAAATCACTGTTGGCCATGCAGAAAATTTAGCACTTCAAATGCAGTAACCATCTGTCATTATTAAACCAGAGAAGGCACCTAACACAGGATTTCTGTGAACCCATACCCTCAGCCCAAAATTGCCTCATAGAGAGTTAGTGATTTATAATTGCATGACTCAGTAGCCGATGGTTCAGGTGCTGGCATGTAGGAAGGTGTCAGTCAGGCTTAGCTGATGGTTGGGTATAGAAACAGGAGCCATCTGAGAAGCTAGATAGAGGCTGTTTGTTTGGTATTCAGCACTGCTGTTGCCTGCTACCCCAGTCCTCTGCACCTCTGCAATGGTCACTAAAGATGCTGGCAACTGGAGAGGATCAAGAGACAAGGACTGGAACATATAAATTCCAACAAAATCTCTGTTTAGCTTAACCAAGATTATGATTGTGCAGGCAGCCCAAATGGTGAAACAGCTTCTTAGTGGCAGCAGGAAGGGAATTACCCTTCCCACACTTTCCTGTGTCTCCCTTCTTCTGTTTCAGCCACATCCTCCCTTCCCTTGCTCTGGGTGGTGCTGGTGCTTTCAAGATCCTTTTGTTGCTGGTTTGGCTCTCTAACCCAGCAGACAAACATTCATGGGTTTTTTTGTGGATTTGATTTCTGCTGGAGCAGTGAGTTAAGCTGCGCCACACAAGAACCTGACAATTGCTGGGACTGGCTGAGGACAGGAGAAAGTGACTAGAAAGGGGAGCAGACCTCAAGTCTGTGCTTATCAGTGCTGGCAAACTGATAAAAGTCCTTCACAGAACACTGGTTTCTTAGTTGAAGAGAAGCTTCAGGGAGCTCAAGACATTTAATTACCTACATTATGGACTAGATTTGATAACAGTGAAAGAAGAAAGCAAAGAATCCCAGTGAAGAAGGATTTTAAAGACTGAAAATTGAAGCTAGAGAAGTTCATGCTGTAAATATGGCAAATGGAATAATTATGGTAATCGAGTACGAAAGCCTCTTTCCAAGCTTGTTCTGGGATTTTCCTGTTGCTGCCATATTTACATCATGGTTTCTCTGGGGGAGCTTCTCCAGGAGATGTGCTCAGCTTCAGAGGCGTTCCAGTGGCCCACACAGGCACTGGATCATGGGACAGCTGACACAGTCACTTCAGCTCTGGTGTGTCGCAACTCACTGATAACCTAGCCATCAAACGTGTGAATCAAAGCTGAAACATGGCAGTTCATAGAATCGTAAATCACAGAATGGCTTGGGTTGGAAGGGGCCTTAATGCTCATCCAGTTCCATCGCCTCTGCCACAGGCAGGGCCACCTTCCACTACACCAGATTGCTCAAAGCCCCATCCGACCTGGCCTTGAACAGGAACGGCGCAGCCACAACTTAGTAAAGCATGCTTTATTACAGGAGAGGGAAGGGGTGATAAAGAGACTGGAAAATTAACTAAAAAACATACTTTTCCTTCATGAAGATAACAGCTGTGAACCTTAAAGGCAAATGAGTGACGTACAGTCTAAAACTGTAGAACGCCCGTGGGGAGCCATCAGGTAAATAAAACAAGCAGCCAAAAGCAAACGTTGCCGCCCCCGGGCGACACCGCAAGCAGCTCCTCAGGCAGCTGAGGACCCTCCACCTCACATCCCCATCCCCTCCCGCCACGGCCGCCGGAGCATGCGCGGGGCTGGGCCGGTTCCGCCGCCACCCCCGTTCCCCTCATAGCGGCGCTGCCGGTAGTTGGAGGAGCCGCAGCCGCCGGTCTCCGCGCTGAGGGTACCGACAAACAG